>VZRS01000673.1:105474-257418 GCA_013398055.1 Ifrita kowaldi | reverse complement strand
AAAAAAAAAAAAAGAAAGAACTCTGGCACTTTGACTCACCTGGACTCAGATCTTACCTTATTTATAGCAGGAAACTGACCAGAAAAATATGAAGTCTGAAGCAAAAAGTTTCCTGAAAGCTGGATCAGCTATTAGAGTCTGAGTGATACAAAGCTCTCTAATCCCTGTGAAGAGAGAAAACAATTTTCTACATTTATATGGATGCTTCTCCAAACACTCCATTCTGTTTGCCAGCTGCCCACCACTGAAAGGTCTGTTCCACATTTCTCCAGTTCACCCTAGGAAGACGCAAGAGACAGGTTAAATCGCTCTTAGTTTTCCATCAGGGATGATACTTTAACTTTCTTTGCTTCTGTGGTCACGGGACAATATGATGGGATAATCCAGTATTATAACTGCTGTATCTTTCATGTGTCTCTCAGCTACCCCTAAAGCTCATTCCAAATTAGATTTTGAGCAATAGAGTTTATGTGGGAATTCAAAAGTAGTTGTACTTCACCAACTGAATCTCTGTAGCTGAAAAGTTAACAGAAGCTCTGGATACTTTACATAATTTTACATATCTTTACATTTTCTCTTGAATACTGCAATACATTTGAATCTGGCAAGTTTGCAATTGGACACATCGAGTGAAGTTATAACAGGTGTATATTTACAGCCCATCACAATAAATTTAGCACTTGATTTGGTATCCCTTTACTACTCCATGTTCTCTTGGCCTTTGTCTATTTCAGACCATAAATTAGTCACGTTAAGCACATCAGCTTTGCAGGTTCAGAACAGATTTTCTCCTGAACCTGAAAGATGCATATGAGTACTCCCTCTTCCTGCACCCCAAAATGTAAGCAGGGTCAGTTCTTTAATGCTGTGCCTGTCAGATTATTTCCTCATAATCTTCTATCCCCTACAGCAAGAAATATGACTGTGGGTGATATAGCTACACATGAAATCATTGAGCATGTCTTAAAATTCAAACTACAGCATTAACTTTCCTTAGCAAGGATCACTGCAAGTGGGGACACCCTGTCACCTACATCAAACTTTACCTTTTGATTTTTGAAAAGGTCTGGAGATGGGGATTGGGGCCATCTGGAAACAAGATCAGCTCAGAAATATTTTCCTCCTGTAAACTTTTTGGCATGATTCATAGACCATTTTAGTGTAAAAAAAATTAAGAGCCTGGAACACATGGTACTGGAATACCCTGCAAACCACACTTTCTGGTTATTTTCTGAACCTGCAAGAAAGAAAAAGCTGGATGGAATGGTAACTTTTCGTGGCCTTATTTTTGTGATGGGATGCTACTTCAGAACTTGAGAAAAAATTCTTGTTTCAGGGTTCCCCACAGAGCAAAACTATTCTTTGGGAATGTTTTTTCCTTCTGAGTACATCAAGGTTGTCAGGTATGTCGGCATAGAAATGTCATATTTTTATATGTGTTTGTGAACTCCAGAAAAATAAAAGTAACAAGAATCCAACTCTGGATAAAGAGAGCATCATGGGAGATTCTGCGCCTGATTATACATTATGAAGACGTAATTATGAAAAGTATCACTGTGGCATTTGTTGCTACTCCATCAAGGCACGTGCTTAGCAGAGGCCCCTTGGTGAGGTCTTGCTGTGCCCTTTAGCCACTTCTTTTACCACACAGCTGACCCTGACATTTTCAGGTCCCAGAAACATGTGGTCTGTGTAATAAAAATGTACAGCCGCATTGCCAGCTGCTGGATTATCTATACTGGGTATTGATTAGTCCTACCAACAGGGATAATGTGAGGTGAATTCCTGTGATTTTCATGCCTGGGTTGGGTGAAAAATGGTTGTAGTGCCTTTTTTATCATCTTGCCCATCGATTGTGCCCACAGAGGGTGCTGCTCAGAAAAGCAGTGCCACTGAGCATGTGCATGGCACATTTATAACAGGGCTGGTTCCCTGGTATTTAGTGACAATAGTTTTTAATTAACGTCTTCGATTTGCTTAAATTTATTTGCTGTAAATTTCAAGAATGACCATTCCCCTTTGCTGTCAAACTAATACAGATCTGGTCTGGATGTGTGTGGAGGATGAATGGCTGGAGAAAATTTTAATAGGAACAAAAAGTTGCTGGTGGAAGGGTATGCGTCCTTTCCAAATGCATTACATTTTCAGGTTAACATATCTCACCTCATCTGTGATGAATCACCCAAAGCTTTAGAGGTGTTTATTATAGATGTTTTCAGTCAAGCCTGTTCTAATTGTTACTATTATTCATGCAAAAATTATGAACTGGGTTATTTTGCCACCCATAAAACACTAGAAATCTCAATTACGTTTTGCAGCAACTTGCTAGTTTTTCAGGTTAAACATATACTGACTGTAATAGGAGGTCAGACCTGTGTTAAGCACATTTGGAAGTGGCTATAAGAAGTGAAAACACTAAAATGTGGCATTCTAAACTTAAATAGCTCTTTTGAAACAAAACATATTTTTCACATCCAGATCAGGCATAAAGTTAAAGTGGATCTGTATGAAAAAGGACTTATTTCTCATTGTTTACTCAGGAATTCTGGGGAGAAAAGATAATACAATGTTAATCAAATGTGTTCTAATAATGTCGATATATAAGGGTGTGTATATATATATATATATGTATGTATGGTATATGCAAACCGATATTGGTTTTCATGTAAAAGATGATCAGTACTTTAGGAGCAGGAACGATCTTTCCATCATATCTCTTTCTAATATTTAGGAATTTAATGAAGACTCAATATTCCAGATCAACAAAACCAAGCATACATTAGAGTTTTTAATTAGCAGGATGATAAAACCTATGAGAACTTGCTATGGGATTATGGACAGGATTTGCTTCTAGGGCATTCTCTTGTCCTTGCCTAAAAAACAGGAGAAATTACTGCTAAAGAGGCTTTTGTCATCTTAGAGAGTAACTTGTGCCAGCTGAAACCATTGAAAATTCTCCATCTAATAAGACTAAATTGCTATAGTCAGGTAGCAAAAAGTACCCAAAGTGTATCAAAGTTTTGTCCCCCCATGCCTACTGCAGTATTAGGAAAAAGTTTCTGGCTTATTGTATTTAACACTTTGTCGTTGTTTAGTTTAGGATTAAAATAATTTTACTGACAGAATTTACTTTTGGTGTTTAGGTCAAGCAGGCCAAATTTTTGGTCAGACTCCTCGACAGCGATTCTTATTTTCAGGTGACTAGATAAAGGAAATGTGGCAAGAAAAAACTACTCAGCAAGCTTTCAGTAACCTGGGTAACAATCTCTTAAATAATTACATTGATACATTTAGGAAGTGTTATACCAGAGCATCTTTTCCTTTTCCTTTTCCTTTTCCTTTTCCTTTTCCTTTTCCTTTTCCTTTTCCTTTTCCTTTTCCTTTTCCTTTTCCTTTTCTTTTCTCTCTGGTACACAATAGCAGTTTGTCAGTCTGGTGCACTCTCTACATAAACTGTTGCAGACCTGTTGCTACCACAGGGATTATAAAGTTGCATATAAACAAAGGAGGGCACATCAGGAGAGAATTTCTTGGGTTTAGAATGACTCAGAAGTGAATGGTGTCCCAGTGTCGCATCTGACAGGGCAGCTCATGGCTCAGAGCAGCATCTTGCTTCTCAGCTGAGATGACTTTGAACTGTTTTGGCAGCCAAAGCCTGCAAGACCCCAGCTCTCATCACACCTACAGCAAAGCCCTCACTGAGGTCAGACAGACAGAAAAGAGAACTTGGCCTCCCTTCTCGCTGACTCTGACTGCTGCAAGCCCTCTGGCTGACACGCAGGGATTGCCACTGCAAAACAGACACTTGGGTGGCTTCAAGATCTGCTGCTGCAGCTGAAGTTTGTCAAAGCTGGCACCAGGGAAGGCAACATTTGTTTGGTTTGTAGATTTGCTTGCTTGCTCCTTGAGTTTGTATGTGCATGAGGACTAATCATTAAGGAAGAATCAGCAATTGTCTCTGACAGAAGACCACTTCAGTGTTCCAGTGCTGTATCTTCATGCAGAAATTGGGCGGGCACTACCTTGTCAGAGAGCCAAGCAGGCAGCCAAGGTGCAGCAAAGGGAAGGGGGTGTCACCAAGCTGTACTTGGCTAAAGCTCAGGCTTCAACTCTGCGTCTGTAAAAGCTAATGGGCAGAAATCTGCAAAGAGATGACACCCGGCCTTCATCGTGGTTTGCAAAAGATTTCCCAATATTTTTATGTCAGAAGGGTACTTAGTGAGATTAGGATCTCAGAAATCTCTGTGCTAAATGTACCAGTAATGAGATGTTATCGTCTCCTCAAGCAGTTAGCTGCCAAATAGAGGAGTCTTTTAGCAAAGACTGCAAAGGCAGTCTTTTATCCTGGTTTAATAGATTAGGAAATGAGATGATCAAGTAATTTTCACCATAGCCTTTAAGAGCTTTCAGGGAAAGGAAAGAACTGAACACAACTCATCTCAAGCATCTAAATTCAGTTCCTTGACTCTAAGGTCATCCTTCCATTCCTCTTCCCTCCTAGATTTTTATTACAAAGACTGCAACCACAAAATGGATCAGTCTTTACCTTTTGGTGTAAATACTCCTACAGCTGAAAGCAGAGCATTTGCTTGATAAGCACAGTCCATTTTTGCAAGGAGGCTCCAAACCTGGTCTCCCCTGCAGGCAGTTTTGTGGTGGTGTGTGAAGCTGCAGCATTCACAAGATCATACTGGCAGGAAGGAGAGCCTCCCTGCTGCAGCTGGGACTGAAATCATTTACTCATGGTAATGTTTTTAGAGTTGATAAAACCCATAGTCATGCACGCACTGGTAAAAAGAGGGTTTCAAAATCAGGAAGTACTCAGAAAGCATGATTGTTAAAAGCTGTATAACCCCAAGGTTTTTGGGCAGATTCTCAGCTTTGGGGCTTGGTAATACACAGACACACAATGTCTTTCACTCATTTGAGTCACAAAATTCCATCGCTTTGTTTTCCTTCTTTTTTCTTTTATTTTTAATAGTTAGAGTTGCCTGATACATTAACTTTGTAACAGCTTGCACAGTGTCCCTTTTTTAGTGAAGTATTTTAAAGTCCCTTAATTACTGAACTGATAGTATTTACATTTGCAGATCCAATGATTACAGATTCATTACAGATTCCAATGAGGGATTCATTTCTAAATCAGATGGTCCCAAGTTTACTGCAAATACATGTACAATTAACTTTGTCTAATGAGATATAGCCACCAAATTTTGAACAAATCCAAATAAGATACTTTTTTATCTGATGCAGTGAAGGTGCTCTTTATAAGGCTGTTATAGTACTTATTTGTGTGAAATCCATTTTGTTCTACACAGAGTATAAATCAGTTTCATTCTATTACAGTGCAGAAAAATAAGTTTTTCAGATTTCAGCAATAGCAAAAATGTCTCAAGGTTTGAGTGGGCATTACCTCTTCATACTGAAATGGCTTCCTTTGCCCATATGTAACAAATAATATCCATTCTGTGTATGTGCTATAAATGCATCAAATGTACAGCAGTAGTTTTATGTGTGTGAGTGAGCCAGGGAATGTGTGATTAGCAAGCCTTTGTGAGGTGCTGGGAGAATACACTTTGTGAAATGGATACCTCAACATAGTTGCCAAAAGCCCCAGATGATCATTTTAAAAGTGTTTTCAAATATTTATGGGTCTTTTGGGGACCTATAAAGACCATTTACTTTCCAGAAAAAATACCAATGTAATCTGAAGAAAAAATTATTTTTCTGGCCACCCAGCTGCACCAACTAGGTGAGATACATTGATATTACCTGCACGTAGATGTGTCAAAGAATGGTTTTCTTAGTACGTGACGATTGCAAATTTGTAGTGGAATACATCAAAATCCAAATTCAGCACTGGAAAGTTGCATTTGTTTAGAAGTCCTGCAGTCACTGATGAGACACAAACTATTCCTTGGAGCAGGGATAAACAACTTCAGTCTTTAAGTCTCTTGAGCCTCCTTTGCTTTCTCCAAATGAAGAAGTCAAACACCTATATATCTCAAATATGAGCAAAACCTGCTATGAATCAACAGTGTCTGTTTCATAGAGAATACTTGTGTTTGAACATAGTAAATTACAAGCTACACATAATGATCTCCAGAATTGTTAGCGTGGGAATACACTTTGGTACTAGTTATGAAAATAACTAGAACAACCCATTTTCTTTGGTTTCAACAGCTGCAAGTAAACACTACGTTTCTGAGGCAGCCTGAAAGGAGAATAACAGGTATTTTAGTGCTCGTAACTAAATTTAAAGATGTTTTAATGTGCTCAGAACTGCAAATCTGGTAAACAGCTTTCTTGTCCATCACGTAATAAAAAGTATATTCACTTGTAGATACAGACGGAGAAACCTCAACATCAAAGTACTTTATTGGCCATCTACCATTTTTTTGCCTGCTCCTGTGATAATGAATGATGTCACCGCAGTTTACTGTCCCAATCTGATTTTCTCCATAGACTACCAAAGGTATTAAATTTCCACTTCCAGGATTTTTTTTTCTCCTTCATTCCAATAAGTTGTTGCAATAATATATACACAGATTTAACTCTTCAGTGGCATAGTAGCAATTGAATTGCCTTTAGGTTCACAAACAAAGCACAAAATAATTTCCTTCTGTCTCGTAGGAACTGTTCTACTACCTGGTTCCAGTGGCCTTATCTTTTCCTTCCTTTTCTGTTGGGCTTAAACATCCCCTTTTCTTAGCATTTTTTATTTCTATACTGAGATAAATACGTTCTATCTGAATCACAGAAAATGTGTGTCATCAGATTTGCTCTCTGATCTCATTTCTGTTGACCTCTATCCATCAAAGGTCTACCTACGTTCATTTCTCTGGAAGCTCTTTTGGCTGTTTTAGCAAATTTATTGCTTTTTCCCTTTAGAAAAATTGAAGCACCATGAATGCATGTATGGAAAATATTCCTTTTCTGAACTAAAAGAATAAGCATACAGGATATATTTCTTCTTTTTTATTCAATCCCTTCCTTGTCTACTTCCAGCAAGATAAGATGGCTAAATGAAAAAATCACAAATGCAGAAATATAGCTGCTTTCTGTGAAAGACAACTTTCCTGCCCTCACAGGAAAGAATTTCTTCCTGATATCTCATCTAAACCTACGGTCAGTTTGGAGCCATTCCCCCACATGGGACGGAGGAGCTAAAAGTCCATCAGCCCCTAGGAATTGCCTCATTGTCAGCCTTTCAAAAGAAGGCAAAAACATGGGGACAATTTCTTTCATTATCCCACCAGTGTTAGATCTGTATCAAGTTTGCAGGTCCTTGCAGAGACACAAAGGGAAACCTCCTCTGCACATTTCTGGATTAATCCACACAGAGATATTCCTCTTGTTGCCCTCCAAAATCACTTGCACAGACATTGTGCTTTTCTCCAGGGAGAACAGTGAGATGGTCTCTGTGCAGGCCACGCCCAGAAGCAAAGGGCATCTCACGCGTGTGGTGCAGCTCACAAGAGTGGACACCTTGCAGCTCTCAGTCTTCTCAGCCTAACAGCAACTTCCCTCTGGATTTGTGATCCAGACGCCTGAAAAAGGTGCTAACACCAAATAATTTCCCCAACAGAAGTCCCAGCCTCTGATAATGTGTGAAAAGCCAGTGTGTGCACAGAGCTGGCTGATGTCTAGTTAAATTCACTGAGCTTTTCACAGAAGTCAGAGCAAAGTGAGGACAAGAAATTTGCATTGGGAAAGGTGGGTGCCAAGGGGATCATGTGCTATGGTTGCCAGTTATAAAAGGGAGTAGAGTTCAATGACCAAAGAGGTCTCTTTCAACCTTCTACTCTCACATAAGTGTCAAATAGATTTAAGCAAGTATTAGAAACTACTGTATTTGATCTTACCCTGCCTATTATATCAGGACTACCAAGAGGTAAGTTGGTCCTATTCTGTGTATTGCGTGGTGCTTCAAAGGTCACATATCACAACAGATTACTCGTCCCACAGATTTATAGAGACACTCCAAAACCCAGAAATTAGACTTTTCCCTACTTCCCATTCGAATCTCACAGTGAACACCTGGAAACTGTGCAGCAAAGAAGAGAAATAACTCACTAACAGCAAACAGAAACACATATCTAACTGTACCTATAATTCCAGGAACACATTGTAACTGCATTCAAGACTGATTAAAAAGGGAAACAACTTTGAAATTCTGCCAGATATTTTCTAGCATGAATTACTCCCTTTCTGTCTTGCACAGAGAACACTCCAAGAAACTGTGTTGCACACTGCAGCAATCTCCTATTTAAGCACGAAGAAACTGCCAGAGATAAGGCAAGAGATATGCAATATTATAACCATTATTTATTCTAGATTAATGAAAGGGGGAAATAGCCCTTTTAGTTGCAGCTTGCATGCAGAAAAACATTAATCTTACAGAGCCCAGACTGGCTATTGTGTTCACAATATATTAGCAGTTAGCTGATCTATCGGCTGAGATGAATTATTACATTGGCTTACAATGATATCAGTTTTCATTATGGGGCAGTCATCCAACTCCTCTCCTATTCTGTTTGCATATCCTTATTTCTTTGCTTTTCCTTTACCCTTTGGATTCTCTCTACCCAGGAGGTTGGTAGGCTGAATATGTAAGGGATTTTTTAATGTCTGAAATGCATGAAGAATTAGAAGATGCAACCAATCAAGTAAATGGTTTTCCAGAGAATCTGTCAAGTTTGTACCACACCTTCTTTCCATTGATCAAACCTCCTTCTCCTCAGACTAAAACATGTTACAGCTTGGGTAGACAGGGGCAGAAGGGAGGATCGGGGGTGTCGGTTTGGTTGGCTGTTCTTGCTCCTTGAGTTTGTATGTGTTTGTATGTTTGTTGTTATTGCTGTTGTTTGGAGTTAGCTTTATTTTTATTTAATTGCTTGATTTTTTTTCACTCCATGTTATGCAATATTGGAACTACCAGCTAAATAAAGGAAGATGTTCCAGAGGGAAATTTGCAGCTCTGGATTTATATTGTGCAGGATTTCAGTACAAAAAGAGAAAAAAGGTGGAGGAAAGATGGAATGGCAGGCTACTGTTTAGTAGACATGGCTCAGAAAATGCCCTCAAGGGCAGATTTTCTAGTCTGCAAGCATGGCTTTGGATACAGTCTGAGCAAAACCATAGATCCTACAGGACCCTCACGACAAAGTTGACTTCAGCATCTTAGCAGCTGTCCCCCAGGATGTCTCTGGGGCTTCTCTTTCTGCCTCCAAAGCTTCACATTTTGGGACAGGAAGCCATGGGATATGTGTGGGCGGTGTTCAGACATTTACTTAACAACATTCTGACATTAAATTTGCAACAGCACTTGACTGGCAGCAATAGCAGTCCCTCCCTGATGTAGCTTAGTCTCAGCCCATGGGCAGTATCTGTTCTCATGTTTGATAATGCTGCCTTTTTAGTAAGGTTCTTGTAGGTATGGAGCCCTGAGACTGCAATTGTCACTGCATGGCACCTCCCTGCAGGTTTCCTCAGCTGCCCAGGGGCTTCTGCATGGTTACCAAGTACAACTGGGGGGAAGCACTGTATGATCAGGGTGCTTTTCCATGTGACAGAGAGGCTGAGTCTTCAAAACCTGTGTCTGTGTATATTTATACATAGACATACATGGATGTGCACGTGTATTTTGCAAAAGGAATTTTGGCAAGTTTTTTCCTTACTTAAGGCATTTATTTCCCTCCCCCACGCTCCTCTTGTCCCTCTTAGAAACCACTGTCTCTCTGATGGCTTGTCAGCTTCAAACTGTATTGTATGATTTTTGGGGCAGGGTGTCTTGTACCTTGCCTGTGTTTGAAGAGGAAGCAGCAAGCACCACTTCAAGTCTAAATAATGACAGTAATCATTTCCAGCAGACAGACAATCTCTTCCTGGCTGGCTATAGTCTTCAGCCAGACTCTTCAGCCAATGTAACTGGCAGCCCTGATATTTCCTCTGAGCCTGGCACAGAGTTAGGATGCTTAGTAGTGTTCTAGATGCCAATTTATCAATTTATTCCCTAAAGCAGTTTGATTTTGTTGCATGTGAAAATATATACTTATCTATTAAAGGAAATACAAGTGGAATAAACCAGGAAATATTAAAACACAGCAGGATGCACTGAGATATGGTGTTTCTTAAACAGTAGCAGTAATCCTAATAGAATGCAGATGCAATCATGTTGAGGGAGCAGTGTGGTAATACAAAGTGAAGAAAGGAGCAAGGTGCATAAAAAAAAGGGCAGCCCTAGGGTGGAAGAATGACTCTGAATTTAGCAAAGACATAATGTGGTGCCTGTTACAATTGAACAGATTTGCTTTCAAGATGTAAAGTCAGTGGGTGGACTGCTTTCATGCCTGGTGTAACTCCACTGAATTCAATGGAATTATACCCATTGTGAATGTAGTTCTGCACAAGGAATATAAAAACTGTAGATGTGAATAAAGTCAGATGGACAGAATTGAAAAAAAAAAGGATTCATGTGCATTTCCCTAAATGTATTAAAAATTCATGGCCCTTTTTGTTCGTTTTCCGAGAATATTCACAGCGATCATATTTTGGTCACAGAAAGAAAATATCTAATCTAAGAAATGCTTATTCTTTCAAGTTTTCTAGCTCCCCAGGAAATTTATTTGGTTTCTGTCTTATGTCAGTTTTCCTACCATAAGTTGAAACACCACGTGACACAAGAAACCAGTTCCCAAACACCACCAGCCTTTTATTCTCTCTTTGTACAGTATCTAACACCATGAGAATTATGCTACATAAGGTTGTGTCTGTTACAGATAGTAATAATAATAATAATAATAATAATAATAATAATAGCTAAATAGGAATATATATTCTTTAAATGCTTTGCATTTAAAGAATAATGCAATCATCAGGCACAGGCAACATGGGTTCTCAAAGGGAAAAGCCTATTTTAACTAATTTGATACCCTTCTGTGATAAGGTCACTTGCCTAGCAGATGAAGGGAAGGCAGTCAATGGAGTTTTTCTGGATTTTATTTAGGGTTTACTCTCCCTCACAGCACTCTTTTGGACAAGTTGTCCAGCTGTGGGATGAGGGGCCTGGGATGAGGAACTATCTGAACAGCAGGGCTGTGAACAGGGTGGCAGTGAATCAGGATAGACCTGGGTGGAGACTGGTCCAGTGCTGTTCCTTGGCCTTCAATTTTTAGGACCAGTTCTGCTCAATGTCTTTATCAATGGTTTTGGTGCAGGAGTTGAATGCACCATTAGCAGGTTTGCTCTGGATACAGAGCTGGGAGAGGCTATTGGCTCTCCTGAGGGACAAGATGCTTTGCAGGGGGATCTTGATAGATTGGATCATTGGGCTGTGATTAATGGGATGAAATTTAACAAGTCAAAATACTGGATTCTGCACCTAGGATCCAGTAATGACAGACACAGTGTAAACTGAGAGAGGAACGGCTGGAGGGCAGTCCTGCAGAAAGGGATCTGGTGGTGCTGGTCAGCAGCAGGCTCAGTGTGGGTCAGCAGAGCAGGCCTGGGTAAACCCCGTTCTGGGGGCATCAAACCAGCTGGTCAAAAGAGGGGATTATCCCACAGTGTTCAGTGTTGGTGCAGCCTCACCTCAAGTGCTGCGTTCAGTTCTGGGCCCCACAATTCAAGCAGAATGTTAAAGTCCTTTCCTGCCATATGAGGAAAGACTGAGCTAACTGGGTTTGTTCAGCCTTGAAAAAAGAAGGCTTAAGGGAGACCATATAATCATATTCCTGTATTTTAAGGGTGGCTACAAAGAAGAGGGAGACTCCCTTTTTCCGAGGAGTCACATGGAAACCATAAGGCATAATGGTACAAGTTACTCCTGAAGAGATTCTGGTTGGACAAAAGAGAAAATCTTTTCACAATGAGAACAATCAGCCATTGAAATAATCTTCCCAGGATGAGTTCCCCAGCATAAGTGGATTTTAGCATTTGACTGACAGGGGACTGCACCATCTTGGCTTTTGCCAAGAAAGGTTGGACCAGATGATCTTTAAGGTGCTAATCTGGGATGCCATGATTCTGAAAATGCATACAGAGGACAACAAAGCTGGTGAAAGGACTGTATGGAATGTCCCATGAAGAGCCGCTAAGGACTTTGGGCTTGTGCAGTTTGGATAAAAGGGGACAACTTCATTGCTTTTTGGGGAGGGGAAATGGAGAGGGAAGTGCTCAGCTCTTCTCCAAAGGATCCAGAGATAGGAATAGTTCAAAGATGCACTTGATGAATTTTCTATTGGACATTAGGAAACTTTTGTTTACTGAGAGGGTGGTCAAACCCTGGAACAGGTTTCTAGGAGAAGTTGATGCCCTGAGTCTGTCAATGTTTAACAGGCATTTGTACAAATGCCCTTAATAAGATGCTTGAACGTTTCACAGACACAGAATGAACTAGGCTGGAAAAGACCTTTAAAGTCATCCAGTCCAACCTATGACCTAACACCTCCTCATCAACTAAATCATGGCAGTGAGTGCCATGTCCAGTCTTTTTTTAAACACGTCCAGGGATGGTGACTCCACCACCTCCCTGGGCAGATGATTCCAGTGCTCAAGCACTCTTTCAGTGAAGAATTTTTTTCTAACCTAAACTTTCCTTGGCACAGCTTAAGACTGTGTCCTTTCATTCTGTCAGTGGTTGCCTGGGAGAAGAGACCGACCCCCACCTGGCTACAGCCACCTTTCATGTAGCTGGAGACAGTGATAAGGTTACCTCTGTGTCTTCATTTCTCCAGGCTAAACAGCCCCAGTTCTCTCAGCCATTCTTCACGTGGCTTGTGTTCCAAGCCCTTCACCAGCCTTGTTGCCCTTCTCTGAATTGGTCAGGAAGTTGGACTAGATGATCATTGTAAGTCCCCTCCAACTGAAATAGTCTAGACATGAGCCAAAACATTTCCTACTTGTGCTCAGAAACAGTGCTTATCAACAACTGGAACAAGTGTGCAAAGCAGAATAATCTGAAAAAAAATCACAAGAATCTTTTGATAGCAGTGAAAAATTGCAGGAAAATATTTTGCATAGCATTTTACATGGGAAAGCATGTCAGTATTGCAAGAAAAAAGGAAGAAATGCATTTNCGCCACAGCCATTAGACATTTCGGGTCCCCAGCCGCGGAATTGTCGGCTCCTACTCAGGGCCACCGGGCAGCCCAGAGTCCAGGAGACCCCGACATTTCTTTATGTATTGCACATGGGAATCTCATAATCAGTACATTGTCCAAACATATATGTGATTTTCCTTTCCTGGTCTAATGGAGTTTTAGCAGCTCACTGTCTGAGCTCAATACACACTGTTAGCCTTCAGGGTTGTCTGGAGTTAGGCCTTGATTGTTCTGCTCGGGTCCTTGGCAACTTATTTTGGTTTCCAAACATTTCAAAAGGTCGGTATAGCTGGCCAACTCTTACTTGGCTGTGCATCTTCTTCACCTGCCAGTGGAGATAATGATCCAGGGTTTGTGAGGTAGCTTTGCTATGACAGGAACACCTGACATACAAGTGGAGGATGACAGAACCACACTTCTTCAGGGTGGCAAAAAAGAAGGTTTAGTAGTGGTTAACAGCAGTCACTGGCTTCTTTAAAGGCAGTTATAAAAATGAAAAAATCAAACTCTTTTTGGTAGTGGTAGAATATGGAACAAGAAGCAGAAAAATACAAATTCCAGCTTGGAAGGTTCAAAAGCAGCATTAGGAAAATCCTCCTCACTGAAAGGGTGGTGCTGCCATGGAACAGGTTACACTGGGAGCTTGTGCAGTCTCCATCCTCAGAGCCAGACCAAGCCATGGTTGACTTGATCTAGTGCTGGCAATAATCCTGCTTGGAGCAGGGGTTGGGACTAAATGACCTCTGGAGGTCCCTTCCAACCAACACTATGATTCTATCATTTTAGTATCTTTTGGGTTTGGTTTGGGGTTTTCTGCTTGTTTTTCATTTCTCTGGGCCCCTTTGGCTGACTTTGGGCCCTAAGGAGTCCTCTTCCACACTCTGCTTTTAAATTGCTGTGGCTTCACTTTTCTGCACATTTTAACTCTCCGGAAAACTGACCGCGAAACGAAATAAAAAGTTTCCCTGCTCATTGACTCATCCTGTGTCTGTAAGGACTTCTCACAAATATCCACTGGACGCAAATACAAACCAGAAGGCCTAAATGGCAAGCCTGAAGAGGCACTGTCTTCAGTTGTGCAGTGGTTTACATTCTATGTATAAACAACCAAAAATCTCAAGTAATGTTTTGGTTTTTCAAACTGGAAGAGGGACAGAAAAAGAGAGAAAGGGTAATAATGCAAACCATGCTCTGAAATGTCTTCCAAAGCAATTAAATTTAACACTGGGGTAAAATAAAGAAATAGCAATATGATTTACATATATGAGGATGTTCATTTATAAGAGATCCGAATAAGAATCTGGATGAGACACGTGGATTTGACTTTCTAGGGGTAAAAGAAATAGGTATTTTTGTGGAATCCTGTAGTTGTCCTTTTTTTACATATACAGGTCATGATATATTACAGTTTTAAAAGAAACTATAGTACTTGTCTGTATTTTGCTTGTGTCAAAGACAGAAAGTCAAGGCTTCCTCAAATACATCCATATGTGCAATTGATGTTTTACAGGATGTGTATTACTGTCATTCACTTGAAATATTCCTAGGAGGAAATTCAGCATTCTGAATAACACCGCTGTTCCCATTTAGTGCGAAGAAAGAGGTTTTTCTTGAAAAGAAACTTCGTTTTAAAAAGAGATCCCTAATTGTCTGAGATGGTCCTAATAGAACTCACTTTTAATTACCCTTCATTCCCCTCCTCTTTGAAGTCAGCACTACTATTCCCTAGCTCCAATCTATGAAAAGGTGAATGACCAAAGCGATTCTCTTCAGGAAACCAAAAGTTCTGTGGTCTTGCTTGATGCTCCTCCTAAACCAACTGTATCTTGTTTTACTGAGGCTCTGTTGAATCTTTGTCCCCTTCTGATATTAAATGTCTTTCCTTTGGTATTGTATCCTTTTTAAATGAATAACATTTTCAGGTATCTTTATCATGCACTCATTTTTTTTCTCTGGGAATGTTTCAGCTTTTGCATCTTTCTCTGTCCAGTGAGCAACCTTTTGGAACTGCTTCTTCCAATGTAGGTCAGCCAGGCTTCAGCTTCTCTCATGTTGTTCAGACTGGATGTTACTGACACATTTCTACAGACTAGAAGATTTAAAAATAGGCTCACTATGCCTTCAGGCTTCAATTCCATAAAGGTGATATCTTTTCCTGCAATGTTACAAAAACCAAGGTGTTGTAATGGAATTCAGCATCATGCAGGATCAGACACCTATATAAATAGTCAAATCCCTTAAAAATACCATTAACACTCAGATTTAATATGAAGTTTTCTATAATTAGAGGAAAGGATGCATATATTCAATACATTCATTTCAGTTTCCCATCCCAAAGTCTCTCTGTCATTCAGCACAGGGTGCAACATAAAACACAAAAGGCTTGATTCAGAGTCATATTTGAACGCTCTGATTTTCTCCATAGCCTCAGATGAGCAGTTGTATTCACCTAAGCCATTGTTCTGATTTATAACTTCTCACCATTCAGGCCCTGGCTCATGTAAAAGCTAAGAAAATCTACAGTGACTTTAGCGTTAGGGATAGACACTACTCCTTTCTTGTTCTAGGCATGAGCTCATCACTGCTGGATATTAAGAACTTTCTTTTTTTTTATTTATATATCTGTTTGTACTTGGTTGTCTCATAACGATGACATTTCCAATTATCCTCACATATAAGTTTTGATACTGTGGCAAATTCTCTTAAAATAAAGACACTAGGCCCAGGAAAATCTGGTCTGTGACTACTTAGCCTGCTGATATTATAAGTGATGTGAAGGAATGATCTCAGATTCCCTTGGCTTTTCATATGCTACTGAGCATAACTGGAGGAATGCACACTGGTCTGCGAAATAAGAACTTGAATAAAGCAAAAGAATAAAAATTTGGGTGATGTAAAAAATCTTCTCTGATTGGAATCTGACCTGGCAACAGAAAACCAGATTTGCATGTTAACATGAAGAACTTATACCTAATCAATTCTCCAGCTGATTTTCTTTGTTGTTGGAGGTGGGAGGAGTTTAAAGACCAGGGAGAGAAAGTGGAAGGTGAAAAGGAATGTGTAGTTCATCAGCAAAAGTAACCCTTTGTCTATAATTCCTCAGAAAACAGGAAAATATGTTTAGGGGCTTTTTTTCTTATGCACTCGCACCCAGAAATGGATAGAAGAGCACAATTTTCTCAACATCAAACGAAAAAAGGGGACATCTGATAATAGTCAGCAGCCACTGAGAGGCAATAAAATGCATTCAGTAAACGGCAAATGTTATTTGAGTTATCTATCGCTCACAAAAATATAATAAAAAAACCACACACACCAAAATCTAACATTGACCTTATGGGTACACATGGATCTGTATCAAAATCATCAGTCTGAATGCTCCATCTTTGGGAAAGTTCAGTGTGGATATAAAGTTTGTGGTTTCCTGCTGTCTCCATAAAGAGATTCAGCCAAAGTTTTGGTTCCAGGCACTCTTGAACACTGTCTTTAAAAAGTATTTTAGGCATTTATTATATGGCATACAGAAACAAACAATAAAAAAGCCATCTTTTAGATTTCATTTAATTTTTAACTCTACTGCCTGTTCTGAAAGTGTCCAAGCACATATAGGTAGACTTACTGGAGCCTCTTTTACAAGGGCAGAAGTGGTATTTTAGTGTTCGTATTTGTTTGATAATCAAGAATCCTTTCAGTGTCAATGTCTGCAAAGAGGACAGAAAATTGGGTCAAATATTTGGTTATTCAAGGCGTCTGACTTTTAGGCACTGGGTGAATGGTGAATGGCCAGAATTCAAATTCCCCCTCTCATAATATCAGCAGCTTTTACCCCCTTTTAAAAATATTGCTTTTTCTATCTTGCCTCCACCTACCTCATTGCTCCCAAAAAATTCGGTAAGATTCTCTGACTGCTTTTGCAAAGGATGAACATGACTTCCTCAGAGTACAGTAAATGCTGATAGAGGTTTTGCTGCCCCAGCCATGAGGAGCTCAGGGCAGGTTGAGTTAGAATTGCTTTACTGAAGGAAAAGGAATGAAGGAAAAGTGAGTGATGCAGCAGCATGCTGAGGAGAGCCCTGGAGAACCAGATTTTCTGCCCATTTATCTCTTTTTGAGGTGAGACGGTTTGTGAAATCACTACTGCTCGTAGTAACCACTATTGTCATCCCACATCATGGCTGCTGCTACTTTGGCAGCATGTCTGTGGCAATAAAGGCTGGTCGTTCTGCTACTCCTGGAACCTGTTACCCAGAAACTGCTCTACTTCACTGTGCCTACAGCCTGACCTCGCTGGTAGGCCAAGAGCCTGCTAGTACTGGATTTGCAGAGAGATTGGTCTACAGGCACAGGGAAATGTGCGCTCACATGCCCAGCGCATTCCCAACACACGCTTTTCTTTACTTGTCTGGGTGGAGCTGGGAAACTTGATGGTTTCCATCCTCAGTAGCTTTGCCTTTTTGGTAGCAAAAACCCCTTGAACAAACCATTGTGCTCCTACATGGAGCTCCTGGCACTTTGGAGCTGTAGCTGGCAAATGTTGTGCAGGATGTCCTGCAAGACCACTGTTGTGCTGAAACACTGAATATATTGCTGCATAAAAATCTATGCAAATTATGAACCCAGAAGTGACTATTTTCCCTCTAAAATTACTTTTAAGAGCCCATAATTTCTCCTCTCTAGGCTTTTCTCATATTTACTGTAACATTATAATTTCATCTAATAACTGTGTAACGCTTTGGCAAAACCTCGCTCTTTTGCTCATCCTCTGGTTTGAGATGCCCCTGTTTGACTCACTGTCCATCCCTCAAATGCATCCTTCACAGTTTTTATAGGGTTTTATTTAAAGACGGGGTTGTTTAAAAGACAGATGCAAGATCCAAGTCCTCTTGTGTCTCTTAGGCTGCAATAGGAGATCTGTCATTTCCAAAGCCTCTTGAAGAGCACCTAGAGCGTGCCACTTCATTTTCCAGCTTTGAGGCTAGAAGACTGGAGGTTCTTGCTGAACAGATCTCAGTTAAAGCACCAGCAAACCTCAGTTTAAAAAAAAAATATATTGACAAGCTCTGTTGTAGAATCATCAAAATGCAATGCAAATGCCCAAGTATCTGAATCTGCTTGTTTTGGCATCTCAACCTACAAATCAAAATTGTCATATGAAAGTGATATTTTTGGATCTCCTGCCTTCCAGATGGCGTCTTTCCCTTGTGCCCCTGACATGCACTAGCTCCATCATACCTGAGCAGTCCTCTGAATGTAGTTCCCTAAACAGGCAAAATTAATGGGAGGCCCATTTCCCGCTAGAGTGATGTCCTGACTGTATATAAGACTATGTCCTGGAGGGTTGTTGATTTGCCATTTTGTGAGAAAGGGTTTTTTTCAGTTGTCCCCAGACAGCTGTTCTGCTTAGAGATTTTTAGACTGCCAGGGTTGATATGGTCTGAGAAGTTTCTCAACACAAGCTCCAGAGTGCAGCACCCCACCACCATGGGCAATGACTGATTAATTGAAAGGGTACTTGGACCATGCTGCCTTTTTCCTGAGCCGAGCTCTGGTGCTGCAATACAATAGAGGAAGGGAAAAGCATAAATTTGCAGAAGCTTCCTAGGCTTCTTGAGGGTTTCTTGAGGCCAGCTAAGCCTGTTTTGCAGCTTCTGCTTGACTTAATGGATGGGAATGGTTCAGCTGTTATCCTTTGCATTTGATTTTTCTGTGTTTAGGGAAACATAGTCTGAAAGGCACTTGTTTCATAAAATGCAAGATGCCTACGTGTGAGCAGGTCCTCTAGGCTTCCTTTGATAGTCAAGAAAGAGCAAGAGGCTTCCTCTTGTTCTAGGCAAATACGTATGGAGGGTTAGTGGGAGCGTGCTGGTTTTTCTCCCTTCAGTACACGGGGAACTTCAGCTATCTAAACTGTAAGTATGTGACACCGGAAGAGGTGAATCCTTCCTGCATGTCTACGTAATGCTTTGAGATGGTGCAGGGTTGTTCTTTGAGACAACATTCATGTTAATAGTTACATTACTATAAGGTTCAATTACTTCCAGCTACATTAACAAACCCTTTCTCTCCCCTTTTTTATATTTCATATTGAAGCCGCTATTAAAGATCTGACGGTCTCTCAGGGAAACACGTATCTTGTTGATGACGGACTGATAAATGTATATTCCGTGTTAGCAACACTAGGAGCTCATAAGCTTTGTGCTGAGAAGGAAAGCCAGCACAGCATTCACCTCATGGCCATTTAAAGTGATTACCTGTAGGCTGAAAATTATTGTGTCATTATTCTCTTCAACTAGAATGAACTGTTCTTAAAATCATAGATAATCTGCTTTTGAGCATCTGCAAATAAGAAGAAGCTGACAAAGTGAAATCCCCTCCCCTCTTCCCCAGACTCACCTTTGTTAAACCTTTGGATCTCTGCTACTCTCCTGATTATGTGGCTTATTTAAAAATGCCCTACTGTGTTATCTGGGTTTTTTTCAGATATCCATAGGTGTGCTTGGTGTTTAAATAGGTCTGAATAATGGAGAAATCAGTCTGATGTAAAAGCAGAAGGAGCTTACATTTATGGTGGTAGCAATAATGATGGTACAACATCACACAACGGCTCCTGGTAGCAGACAAATGTCAAAACAGCATGAAAAACTCCTCTTGCACACTGTTAAGACTGCCCAGAATTCTCCCAGAATAACATACACAATCATTTTGAAGAATTCAAAGCTAATATCCATGTCAGTCCCTCACAAAGACAGCTAGTTTCAGACGGGAACTAATTGCACTGTCTTGTTTAAAAATAGAGAAATCACCCTTTGTTTTAGCATATTTTCTCCCCGGCGTTTTGCTGTTCTTGCCTGAAAACACGTTGGGTGTAAAAGGGTGGCGTGAAAGGGTTAGCAATCCGAGACACAGTAGTGGACATTGTTGGAGATGTAACAGCACTTTTAGTTGCCCAAGAGAAGGGTGTGGGTGGTGATCTTTGGAGAGCTAGCACACCTCAGTGGAAACTGCATGTACTGCAATGAACAGCGTTTTTTAACAAAATAAATCTGTGTTGTCTTAACACAGTTGTGCATTTTACCTGGCTACTAAGGTTTTGATCTATTTGTTCTGCTTTGGTTTTGTTGTCGTTGCTTTTAATCTGTCGTGGTTTCCATAATGTTTCATTCTCATGATGAGTGGAATTTGTGAACAGATTTCTTTTTAACTCCCTGGGAAGAATGTCTTTAGGAGGATAATATCTCAGGCAATAACACTGGGCTTTCTGCACAGCCTGCAGAAAATATTACTCGGTAATATTTCAAAAGCAATCACTGACCTTGGAATGCTGATAGTAGTTACAGATTTAATTTTTCAGAGCTGTCCAGTCCCTAACACTCCAGAGGAATTCAGTGGAACTGTGGATGGATACCCCTTCCATGACTCAGGCCTTGAGTATATCGGAAATAGAAGTGAGCCCTCCCGGTCTGCTTATGCTGCTACTACAGATCCTGTGCCTTGCAAGGCTGCAAACTCCATATTCTTCACTGCTGGTTCAAACAAAGATTTTTTTAATGAAATGGAATGGAAATGCACACACCGAATAACAACGTGAATTAGGAAAAAATCCCATTCCTGACCAAAACCACTGCTGCTAGAAAAGCACGTAGAGTAGAGTATTGTGTTTGTGATTTATCACCTTACACTGCATATCTGCACTGCAGTGAAGATAGATGCTGTAAAAAAAAAAAAATGAATATGATATGATGAAGAGAATAATAAAGGTCTTCAGTATGAATGGAGAGTCATTTCTTCCTTCCAGTTTTCACAATAAGTAGGGCAAGGAACCAACATGTGAAAAGATACTTTTTTCTTATAAGTTCATGCGTATAATATTTATATGGGTAGGAGTTCTGCTAGCAAATATTTATCCCTTGTTTTTTCATCTGACCACATTTCTCTGCTGTGTTGTCTGGTTTTCAATTCAACTTCAGCCTTGATTAAGAATTCTGTGCTATTACCTTCTCACAGCAATATGTTCTATGAAGTCCTGAATGACTTTGGGTTTAGTTCACCTGCCATTAAAATCCCACAGAAACCTCCAGAAGCCTTCCCTTTCCCAATAATCTTAACATACGACTTATCCCAGAATATATAGAAAATTAGTTTGACCAGTAGATGACATTTTTAATTGTCTCACCTTTGAAATTCTAATTGGCCAGTTAAGGTACAGGAATCAATTGTGAGGGCATTTGAGGGCCTCTTGTACTGCTGCTCCTGGACCTGCTCTGCAGGGAAAAGTGAGGCTGTGTGGCAGTGATGTTGGAGAATACATCTCAAGGATGTTCAGAAAAACATTGTTTCCTAAGGTACCGAAGTACTTTCGAAAGTTCAAACTGTAGTTAGTCAACAGGATACAATCACTGGTGTGGGTGTTTTTACTGCTGCTTTTTTAGTTTGTTGTAAAGAAACTGGTTCGTTACACAAGCTCTTTTCCTGACACATGCCCAAACACACCCCACAATGAAACCAGAAACGGCAGGGAATCTAGAGAGACAATGAGACTGGTAACAATGCAGAAAGATGTGGAAATACTGATCATCTGTAGCACGGTATGCAGGAACATCAGGTTGAAACTCTAAAGTTTCAAAATCAATTATTGAAAAACACAACCAGCATCTTTCTCCTTTGTTTTCAATAGCACAAATCCATTTTATTCTTCCTTCCAATTTAATCACCTTTAGGCCAATTCCAGCTTTGAAATCATTAACACATTGAAGCAGATGAGGTACACTTGGTGCACAATAAGGCCAAGGTCTGTAGTTTCTTGTGTTTTTATGAATGAGGCCCCAAAATGCAGATACCCTTGTCAGGTACCTCTTCCTTCCTGTTTTTTGAGACATCCATAAATGTCCTTTTAGAAAATACTGAAGAATGTGAAAAGTGTGATTTTGCTACACATGGTATGCAGCTTTCATTAGTGATTCATAAAACTTGGAATAAAACATGGTCAATTTCTTCCTTACACCCAGTTGTTCTCTCTGGCACAATGACTACTTGACTGTTTCTTGTAGTAATAATTATTGACAAAGGGACAAAGCATGGAGCAGTCAGATTTTGCCCCACTGTTAGTTCCCATAATTTGGAGCTCTGATGTCTTTGAAATAGCAAAAGATATCCATAATAGATGTGATTTCCAAGATCTTCCGTAGGAGTTCTTTTCAAAAGCTGCATTGTTTCCATGGATGCTGCCGTATAATCTAATTATTCCTGATGGGTTGCCTATTGTACCACAGGATTCTTCAAAGGAAAGGAAAACAGCAAGGTAGATCATTTGAGCAAAAAATCTTTTATTTGTTTAGGACAATGTTTCACAAAAGCTCTATCTGGGAAGGAAAAGAAATCTCTTCTGAGCCTCCTTTCTTTCAGAATTCAAGTTGCTATAATCATATAAAGCGGCTCTGTGTACTGTATATTTTATCCTTTCCTTTCATTGGATGATAGAAGACATTTCAGCCCCATGTTGGGATGGGGTTTTTCCCACTGAAAAATTAAATCATTTATATTGTAGGATCTACTGTAGACAACTAGGGTAAAGCAACCCCAAGCAGTCAGAGAATGCAAGCCAGTCCCAACATCTGCAGCTTGTCAAAGGAATTATTCCACTCAACTCTGTTGGAATCTTTTTGTGGTAAGATACACAGTGGTGCAAAGGAGTTGATATTTACATCCACCTCATTAAAGTGAATCAATTTCCTATTATCACTGAGTCACAAGTTCCTAGACCACATGATGAATATCACTTGGTCCATGGTGTGTGCAACTAAACTGGTTTTGACCTTGGGCATTGTGTTAATGAGTCCCATTGCATGTGCCATTTCTCAGGACACCTTTGCACCTGCATAACTGGGCTCCAGCCAGCTTTTCCCAGGGAAAGGCCTGAAAATGTACTCTATCATGTCAAGTAGCAATATCCTGAGCACATGAGCATGATCTTGTCTTGCTGTGAATGAGTAAATAAATGAATGCTTCCCTTACAAGCACCGTCATCCAAGCTACTTCACCGTAACAATATGGCAGTGTGGGAAACTAATGATGGCTAGAGTGGGAAAGGATGGAAGCTCAGAACTGTTTCTCCCCATCAGCCACTCCTGTCTTAGAGCTATTACCATGGTACTACTATTTTGCATCGCTAGCTTCTATGTTTTGGAGTTTTGCCATCCTTTTATATATGTGTGAAAAGATTTACCAATATTTAAATGTTGTCTTCATTTGTATAGTCTACAAATAAGAAAAATCTATACGGATTTTCTTTTACGTGGCCTTTCAAGAGCAATTGTATTTCCAAAAATTACCTGTATTGCTTCTATGTTGCCATTATTCCTATAAGACACAAAAGTTCTGGTGATGCCTTTTCTTGGTCTTAAAATCAAGAGTCAAACACAGCTAGAAGGGGAAAAGGGATTTTACCTTGGTATTTATTTTAAGGATCCTTAGGTGCACTACATCCAGGTCAGACGCACCCCAATGCACACCGCAATGTACACCCACAATAGATCGAGTGTAACATTATAGGTCTTACTAATTAACATATCTATCAAAGATTCCCCAATGAGAGGCTCGAGTGAGCCCCCCTCCCCAAGGAACCCTCCCCTGGATGGTTCTATCTTAGTTTACAAAATGTGTTCTGGAGAGGACCTTGGTGTCTGGGGCATTCTGATCCCTAACTACAAAGCTTCTAAGATGTTTAGTCTCCTAGCTTGACAAACAAGTCCAAGAATGTAAGCTAAAAAAACCACTAAGAATACAGAAGTTGCAAAAAGGGATAAAAGGGGTATAAAAGAAAAGGCAAAAAATCATCATGGCATCACTGCCAAAGCCCTGCTCAGGGCTTAATTTTTCCTTATGTGACATCTATCCTTAACATTTGGTGATAGTCTGCATTGATAAATGGTATTCAGCCAGTAAACTTCTGCTTTTAGGTAGAGGCAGCTTGTTTCCTCCAATGTTTACCAACAGAGAATTCAGAGCTTTACTTTTAAAACCTGTTCAGTATCCAGAAGGAGCAGCACAAATTTCCATCCCATGGTGCTCCTTAGAGAAGGACTCTCTGAGCAACATGGACCTGAACTTCTGGAGGAGGGAGGGGGAAAAGTGGAGGGTGCAACCAAAGCTGTGGATATCTTGGAAAAATTGAAGGAAAACTTTGAAGTCTGTAGTCAGTAGAGCTGAAGGGAAGGCCAACATTCTTGTTCTAAATTCTTGTTCTACACAGCCCCCGTAGAAGGTGACAGTCTGTACAATTTTCCCTCCTTCTTGTTTTTCTACTATTTATTCCTCTGCAATACAAACTAATGGTACTATACTATTTAAACAGGTCTATTTTGAGTTTAGTTCCTCACAAACAAACAACATTCTTCAGTCTTCAATATTCTTATCTTCAATTGCAGATAAATTGTTTGCTTTAAATTAAGTGTTTGGATTTCCCTTTGGCTAGAGCTTCAGTAATTGCAGGGATGGAAAAGTACTAATGCAGTGAAAAATGTGATGTGCATTCAGCCCCTGACAGTGGTGCAATCTGTGGGGCTGAGTCCCAGAACCCACCTCCTTTGAAAGTTCTCTCTCCCTTGTAGAAAGAAACATTCTTTTGTCTAGTTCAGCCAGTTTCCTCCTGTGTGAAGCTGCATGAGAAGGAAGTGAGGATGCCTCTCCAGAGAGCAGCTGTTATCAGGGATGGATTCCACTCAGACCACGCAAAACCAGGACGACAGAACACCATACCCAAGGTGAATTTGATTCCAAGCAGGGGGGCTACCTTCTACACCTAAATCTTCTTCCAACATGCAGATCTCTTATGTAAATAATAACCGAAGGGAGACTGAAAGTAGCAAACACCTGGAATAACATCGCTGTAGATTCAAATCCACTACAATGAAAAACTCCAGCTCTAAATCTATTGTATCTAAACTTTATTTATTTATGTTGGAGCATCAGTTTGGGGTAGTAAAGCTGAGGAGATTACAAAGTAGTAGTAATATGACAAATATTGCAATATTAAATACTGTTTTCCAAGTACTAAGAACTTACAAGGAGGGACAAAACTATGGCTTGATATCAAAGTCCAGAGAAGCTGACATCTGATAAACTTCATTTTAAGAAGCAGACATCCTCTCAAGGCATGCTTTGCTTCTAATAATCCAAAGTACTAGGAGATACCGGAAAAAAAAATATGCTCTCATATGATGCCATTGGATGATTTGATGTAGTCAGAAAGTATGGAATACTTTCATGGCGTGTATACATATTTTGGGATGATACTAGATTTCAAGTTTTCCAAGTATTTTCTTTAGCTTTTAATTTTTTTTTTCCCGCCAGACAAGCACGCTCATACATGGCTGTATTGAAGAAGCATGGCATGATTCAGGAAAGATGCTTGGAAACACTTTGGGAAGGTTGTTTAAGATTTTGGAATGGATTCCCCACAGCATGAGTAGTACACAGAGGATAATCCTACTAGTGTGTGATATAAGCATTATAAAAAGGCAGAAATGCAGTATCCTGTAGAAAAGATTTGTGGCTACTTGGGCTCAGAGGAATTATGACATTGCAAAATTTTTAATTTTATTAGGAGCCTAAATATATTGCAGTTTGGTGATTTTTAGTTGTTCATTTCTGTGTAAACAGAAATATTTTCATTTGATACATATTCTCTTATTCACAATACCCTTGATTCCCATTACTACTAAATCTGAAAAGAGTAAGATATGGTCACAATCTCCCTACAGATCTCCCTACAATCTCTCCAGCCAATTTTCATGAAAAATGGGATGCCTTGGATAAAGGTGCTTTTTATCATACACTGTTAATGTGGCCTCTGACAATAAATGATATTCTAATTACATAGAATCATGGAGTTATTTAGGCTGCAAGCAACCTCTGTAGGACTTGAGGTCACTTGAGGTGTTCAAAGCAGGGTCAAAGTCAAGCCAGGGTGCTTTGAGGTTTCTTTGTCCTGCTGGGTTTTGTACACTTCCACGGCCAGTGATTCCAGAGCCTCCCTGAGCACTTGCCCTGGTGTCTGGCCCATTGTCATTGTGAACAATTTTTTCTTCATTATACCTAACCTCAGTTTCCCATGTTCCAGCTAGTCTGTGCTGTCCTTTCTCTGGGCACCTTTGACAACACTCTAGCCCAATCTTTACTCTTTAGCTATCTACAGAGAACAGTTAGATCTTCTGCTTGGCCTTCTCTGAGTTGAACAAATACAGTTCTCTCAGCCTTCCCTCATACTTCATGTACGACTAAACATTTTTATGGAAATAGAGAAAGAAAACAGTGACAATTTGAAAATCACAGGAGGAGGAAAGACACAGAGAGAGGGGGAGAAAGGTTTAGAGGAAACAAAGTGACAGGAAGACTGACTTGATGTTGGCAGAAGATGAGAAAATGTGCTGAGGGAATCCTGAAGCAGCAAAAAAAGATAAAGGAGGATGTGAAGCTAAAGATGTAATATGCAGAATAGGCATTAGAAGTTGAAGAGTTGTAGAGGTGAGAAATGGGTAGGAAACGGAGTGGCCACTCTTCTAGCATTGTAGGAGAGGATAAGGGACTGCCTTCTGAAAAAGATGCTTCCATAAGTGGACTTGTAGCTTCATTTTGACCACAAAACTCATTTCTGCCTTAGAAAGAGGAGAATGAAGAAAGGCTTTCTGGGTAGAGATGTTTCATGAAGCAAGATGACATGACTGGTGTAAAAAATGAATGAGCACTGGAAGCCTGCAAAGCAGACAGCTCCTTCATAGTTCCTGTTCCACTTGCAAAGTCTACAGAAGGCTTTCTTTGCCTCTTTCATGTCTTTGTCCTACTCCAGAAACAATCATGACTATAGGACAGCAGCCTTAAGTGACAAGCTTGGCACCTTTGTTTCAGGGTAATAGCAAGTTCTAAAGAACATCATCTTCCCATCACCCTAGGCTGAGGTTTATTAACTTTGTAGGTAATACCAAATCACAAAGGGCTGCAAATGTGCTGGAACAAGGTTAGAATTCAAAGTGCTCTTGACATAATGGATAGAGTCAGAAAATAGCAGGCTCCTAACTTTTCTAACCTTAAGACTATTCTTCTATTTTTCACCCCTTCACAAATTTTATGATCATTTAACTCTATTCTCTAATGAAATTGCTCTGGATAGATACTAAAGTGAAAGTACAAATAGCCGTACAGGTTCTGAATTTTACAGCTTCTATTTTTCATTCTTTATCTCGGTGAATATTCATGTTTCTTACAAAAAATAATTGTAAAGCTGAAGAATATAGAAGTTAAACTACAAAAGATATTCTTGCAATCAGGTCATATGATATAGATTCTTTTGTATCTTTTTAGAGGAACCATTGTTCACATACATTTGAAAGGAAGGGAAATATAGCTATTCTCAGTATTTGACCTTGAAGAGTAGATTCAAGCCCATTAATAGTTCTTAAGTTACGCTGCTCCATGCTGCTACTTTTACTCCTCAACTATACATGTAGGAATATCAAATACACTCTGCCATTAGACAAATGCCATTGGTAAAGTTGGGTTATTTTTCAGCAGCAAATCTGACTCAGTTCTGGAAGAACTCCCAACCTTTCCCTTTGGCTGCTCTAGTAACTATTTGGAACAATTTATTAAGTATATTATCTTGTTATTTTATTTTTAACTTTCATTATTAACTCTGAATGTTTTAATGAGATGAAAGTGCTTATGGCCATGTGAAGAAATCAGTGTAGTTTTTCTAAATATTTTCCTGTGATATGTAAATCCTTGTACTCACTGGTGTGAAAGAACAACAGTACCAACCATGTGTATCTGGCCATGAAATAGTCAAAATAATTCTTAGCTAAATTCTTGATTGTTTCCATTAGTTTTGTATGTTCAGCACTGTCTTAAGCAGGAGAGCAAAAAAATGGTTGAAGGGAACCACTGAAAAGAAAATTGTGTTAGTCCCCATGTAACTTTGACCAAAATATTGTTATAGTCATCTCTGAAGTTATTGTCGGATGAGTACTGAGAATGGAATTTCTGTGTTGGATACTGTCAACTGTACCAGCCTTTGCCAGGGCCGACATAGTTTGTAAACTCTTGATAATGTTACAGTTACTTTGATAGTGTGCATCAAAGCGCAACACAATCCTCTGGGTTAAACCAAGTATATAAAAGTCATTAACAAATAACACAGTGTGCTGTGCCAAACCACTGATCACATGTTTTTGATGATACAAATATATCTCCTTTGTTCATTCCTGGTCTTCCATTGGAAGAGCAACCATTTGAAGGAATGGAGCCTGGTAGCAATCCACGGACAACCACAATTTTAGAAGGTGGAATCCTATTTTTAGCCATGGACACCTGACCATGAATTGCGGTTCTTTTCCACAGGAAGGAAAGCTTGGCAAGCCAGTGTCTTGGGGGCAGTTGAGAGGCAGCCCCCAGGAGGCCAAGGCCAGCCAGGGCCATCAGTCCTGGCAGCTTTCATCTGGGAGAAATCCTCTGACATTCATTCAGTTTTAGAAGGCATAAACCAAATTTAGGCAAGGGGAGGCTGGTGGGAACGGAAGGCTATTTCCCCTAGGAAAGAAAGCCTCACAACTCAGTGTCTCATGGGCAACTGAAAGGCTGCCGGGAGTCCAAGGCCAGCCAGAGCTGTCATTCCTGGCAGCTTTCATCTGGGAGCAAGCCAAGAATGTTCACAATTTTAGGAGTCAGAATCCCACTTTCAGCCCCGGGTGCCTCTTTTCCACAGGAAGGAAAGCCCAGCACAGCAGTGTCTCATGGGAAGTTGAGAGGCAGCTCCCTGGAGTCCAAGGCCAGCCAGAGCCACCAGTTCCCTGTACAAATGGCTGGGATAAATAAAGTCAGTCGACCAGTGTGCAGCACTCAGTCACCCGGATGGATGAGGAATACATGCTTCCTTTCTGTGATGGATTTGTTTGGGTTTTTTCCCATTTGGATTTCTTTGGATTCTGGGTTTTGTAACAATATAAAGTATTTAACACAGTGTGGTGGGCCAGCAGGCAAATTCCCACCCAGTTGCTTGCTCCATCCTGAGTGGGACATGGGAGAAGACAGGAAGAACAAGAGCAAGAAAGCTGGTGGGCTGAGATGAAGACAGAACAATCACTCACCACTTTTTGCCATGGGACAGACTGACTGCTCTTGAGGAAATTCCCAATTAAATGCCAATTAGCTGACAAATAAAAGTCAGGTTGCCCAGAGAAGCTGTGGATGCCTTGCCTGATGGCTGCAGGGAAGATGGGAAGAGCAACGTGAACAGTCACAGCCCGCATCCTTCACATGCTTTGGCATCAAGGCACCCTTTCACTCCTGCTCTCCTGTTTTCTGTGTGGTTGCAAGGAAGACAAGGAAGCAGGTTAGGCCAAGAAGTCCTCAATACTGAAATTCAGGATCCCATAATCAGCTGCAAGGTGCAGGCAGCCACCACAGGAGTCTCCTGGAGGCACTGGTAGCTGGGAATAGTGGAAGGGGAAAGAGGACCCAGGGGCTGAGGTACATAGGAGTGTTTTGCTGTCTTTTTTCTGCAGCTGCTCTCAGATAGGTACCTGGATTTTAAGATGAATTTCAACAAAATGTAGGTGGGAAAAAAAATTACAGGTTTAAAGAAGGTAAGAGTAGGTGTAAGAAGTTTTTGATGAATTAAACGTATTTGAGTTGGCAGAACTTAATGACATGTACTCAAGTACTTCGGAAATGAGCCCTAACCATTTCTGAATCATCTTTAGGGAATTCCCAGTGGACTGGGAAAGCATAACCATGGCGCATGAATCGAAATATAGGAAATGGGTGGACCTGGGGAATACTGAACCTGCATCCTTGTTAGGAGAGTCGAGGGAAGAAATGCAGCTAGCTCTCAGATTAAAAGGATCTGTCAGAGCATGGCCGCTGTTCAATCTTGCATTAAATTGTGGATGACAAAAGGGAAAAATGCACAAAATCAGCAAGGGAGGAACTGAAATTTTAGGGAAAATTATCAGAATTCAAAAGTTATCTTAACTCAGGGTGACACTCACTCAGAAGGACTAGGCTGGAGACACCAAGTACATGTGTACAAATGGAAAATAAACAAGAAGCAGAAGAGAACAAAAGTTTGAAAACTGTGAAAACTGTGAAAAACACAGTTCAGTGCAAGCTGGTAGCACAATTCATTCCCCAAACCCCTCATCCTAAGGTATCCCCTGTCAGTAGATCCTACATCAATTAAAAAGGTGGTGATGATCAGCATCTGTTTGTTATGACTACATACAGAGCATTATCCGCAGTGGCACATTAGATTCCATGTGGGCAAACCAGAGAAGATAAGCACAGAACAACAAGCATGAATTATTTTACCATCACACCCCATGAAAAGGGATACAAAACTGAACTATGTATTCCTAGAGAAAGAACATGGGCAGTGGCTGTGAAAGCAACAATGTGAATACAGTGTGCGACCATAATTTTCTGTTACACAAAATGTTGATGGAAACAATGACAAATCATCCCATTGGAGAAGAAACAGTTATCTTGCCTCCAATTATCAAGACTCTGTGTGAAAAAAAAAATCCAAATTATCAAAGCAGCTATGGAGATAAAAGTTCCAGGAAGTTCCTTGTTTCTTTTTTTTTTTTTTTTAATTAAAAAAAAACCCCAGAGTGTAAGAGATGCTCAGTGGCATTACAGTGGTAACTCAAGGTAGGAGAAAGATTCATATGGCCATGCTGGACAAAATCCTTGTAAACTGTGTGCCACTAAAAAGGATTCACTCCAGCTCATGGAGCTCGTTTGGAGTAGCTGTCGGTGTGTCAGATGAGATGCAAGACTCCTGCCACTTCAACTTGCTATTACTGTGTCCATGGTTTCCTGTCTTTTGGCTTCCAGAATTGCACAACCTAGAACTCAGATCACAGAAATAATCATTCACAGCTTCTCCTTCAATTGGTTTACTCAACTGTATATATTTAAAAGGCTGCTGATTAGACAGTCCAATAGCATGTGGGAGTAATTCCAGAGAGCAAAAATATTGCTATTGTCTTCCCGGAAAAACAGCGATGTTAATTTAATTACAATTAATACCCAGTTAAATTGTGGGGCATTCTCTACAAGAATTGCATGAAAATGGCAAAAAAATACAGCACAAAGAAGGAAAAAAAAAAAAAGCAAGCAGAGGCAATTTTTGCAATTATTAAATTCGTATTTTGTCATTTTTTAATACACAGCTTTTGCTAGATCACCAAAAAACAATGCTGCTCAAAAAACCCATCATTGCTCTGCTCCAGAATCAAGAGCTGACCCACAGCCAGCCAGCTCCTGACTCCCAAACCAGCCAACTGGATCACCTTGCCCAGCGGGCCAGACAAAGCACCTTGTCCCAGTCAGGCTGTTTCTCCAGCTACTCAGCCCCAGCCAGAGACTTAACCCAACCAGCCAGCCAGAGCCACGTTCCCCAGCTGGTCTGTGAGGTCCTCTTGCCATCCAGAGTCACCCAGCCCTGTCTGGCTCAGCAGAGTGTCTTTTCCCTGGACAGCTAAAGCCCTTTTTCCCCAGCCAGCCAGAGCCTGTTTCTTCAGCTGGTCAGCCAGAGCCGCTCAGCCCCAGCCGACCAGCAAAAGATCCACCCTGCCTGGCCAGGCAGTCACCCTTGCCCCAGCCAGCCAGATTATCCTACCTGGCCAGCCAGGCACAGAGCTCACTGTGGCCAGCCAGCTGGAACACCCAGCTTGTCCTGCCAGCCAGAGCTCCCCTCTCCAGCTGGGCAGCCAGCCAGAGCAGTGCTTTTCACAGCACAGCATTAGTGTGGGAAACCAGTCACAAGCCCTACCAAAGTCTATACAGACAACATTGTCTTGCCTTCTGCAGTGATTCATCTTTTTCACCACTGAGGCCAATCAGATTGGTCAAGCGTCATTTAACCTTAATGAATCCATATTGACTATTCTTGCTCATCTTGTTTTCACTCATTTTGCCCAGAGAGAGCTTCAAAGAAGGCATATTTTATCATTTTCCCAGCAACTGAAGTGAAGCTGACATGTCTGTAGGTCCCCAGATTGTCCTCCTTCCATTTCTTTCTGCAATTGTAACATGTATCATTCTCCTGGAATGTGTTCTTCCCTCATCTCTGGTATGGGGGAGTTTGCCCTCCTGAGCCCCCAGGTCTGTACTCCACTGCTGCCTCCTCCATGCCCCTCAGGATCTCAATCTCCCTCTATGTCGTGGTCTGTACAGCCATGGTTTCCATTAAGACCCCTCACCAGAACCTTGAGACGAGTTATCACTCCGTATCTCCCCATCACAAACATCTAATATTTGTGCTGCACAGGTCCCTTAGCTCAGCAAGTGGCATTGCTACAGCTCAGCTGCGCTTTGCATTGTTACAGCTTTCTCTGAAGCTGCTGAGCCAGTATTTCCCAAAGCCTCTGCAGTATTTCCCTTTCAGTTTTCTTGCACCATTATTTTCATCCTGTTTTTCTGAGGGCTTTGTGCCTGTAAACCCCACATGTACTGTTATGGGAAGTTTTCATGGGAATGAACAATTGCGTTTGGAGTGTGGGGACAACAAGGACAAAGCCTCCCCTTCATTATCACATTTTTTACATCTCAGTTTATGCTGGCAAAATCCTACCACACTGCACAACAGAAAAGACAAGCTATTTAATTATTATTATTTTTTTTAATTTTGCATATTTGTTTAGCACTATTTAACTTCTTATTTTATCACTATTTAATTCCTTGTTTAATTCATTATAGATAATTACTTTTTAAATTTTAATTTTTATTATGATTATTATAATTTTATTATTGGATTATTGTCTTCCAATAACATGCACAGTTGGAGCTCAACTGATGTATGGTATTTGCACCTGATCACCACGTTCCAGTTAGCAGTAAAAGCATAATGAACAGCCAAAAGGGAGATTAAATGAATACTTATGAATACAGCATAGCTGTGTCATCCTGCCAGATCCCCATGGAGGGAGTCTGCAGCTCACTAAGGACTAAGCATCCCAGTGTCTCAGGAGTTCCACACAGAGGGAGTTGTAGAATCATAAAATCATTAAACTGGGAAGTACCTCCAAGATCATCGAGTCCAACCTTTGATTGAACACCACCAGATCAACTAAACCATAGCACTAAGTGCCACATTGGGTCATTTCTTGAACAATTCCAGGGATGGTGACTCCACCTGGGTACCCCAATTCCCAACTCCAATGCTTGAAAAAAGCAGAGTAGAGCTTTGAGGCCCATTCACATTCCTTTCTTCCCCAGCAGCCTTCCCAGGCATGCCATGTGTCCCATCCCACCCTGTTCCCCTGCCATGGCCACACTGATTCTGGGACACTGCAGGAGGCCCTTAAACAGGCATGAAAGCATATTTATAAAAATAAAACACACACACAGAAGATTCTGCCCAGGAGAGCAAAGTGGTCCTGTCAGGGTGCAGCTCCAGTCACAGGGCTGGTGTTTAGGTGTGACAGGAAGGGCAGGAGGAACAACAGCTATCCTTCTCCTGCAGGGTTTTCTTACTCTTCATTTCCCATTATGGTGAAATAACTTTGGTGATTAAAAACTGCTTGCAAAAGGTGTTCCCCCAGCAAATGAAGACACTATTAAATGCCTACTTGACTGACAATGCTGTAACTGGTGAAGATATTCCTTGGCTGGGCTCAGCCCGCAGAAGCATGGCCATGGTTGTGCAGTGCTCCTAAATGGGCCAACTGTGTCCTCCTCCTCCCAGCAGGACAACCCAGCAAGAGTGCCATGCTACGTTCACAGCTGCATCCTTGCTGGAGCTGATTCAGCTTGGTCAGCTCAGGGGTCTCCATTCCTGCTGTGCATTGTCTGCCTCTATCCAGCCACCCCTTCCTGACAGATGCTCCCACCTCCAAACCAACCCAACCCACGGGATTTTCTTGCTTTATGGATGAGTGGGCCTTTCCTTAATCCCTGTTTGGTTTCCTCTTGTGGCTGCTGACTGAGGACTTCACCCTCTAACAGACATGGAGATCTGCTTGAAACAGGTACACATGTGGCCTTCTTGGCCTCTGCTTAGATAAGCTTGTGCCACGTAGTGCTTTATCTTCCTTTCTGTTCTTGGTTAGGGATAAGTCTCTTGGATAGTACAGACTGGTGCTACTAAAGGAAATAGCTCAGGTGGTGACAGCTCACACCAGCTGGCAATTCAAACAAGTTTTCCTGCTGCCCTTCAATAGCAAGACCCTGTTAACTGCAACTGCCTGTAATCCCTTGTTCACTGTTAAATTCACTCCTTAATCTGTATTTCACGTCTTTCATGGATAATTACTTCTTCGGTTTAATTACTCATTTTTAATTCCCATGCAGATGAAACTCCGAATTAATTTGTGGTCCCCCTGATTTCCGTACCACTCCTCTGCTCTTTAAGCCATCATGTCATATGCATTAATGTGTATAGATTGAAAAATAGAATCTTTGTTGTCAAATAGAAATAAATCACTCTAGAAATCTATGTCTTTTGGCATTTTTTTCAAAGGTAAATAACTATTCAGGGTATCTTGGTTTTCCAGTATTCTCTAGAATTCCTATTTATATCTCCCCTTGGCAAATCCAGCTACTTACTTTATCTTACTGTCCACAATTAATAGAAATGCCATTTTTGCATCATCCTCACCTTGCAACAGGTTTGCAGCTGGACAGTCGATGACCATCAGACCCTGAAAAGTGCAACCAGCAAAGGTATGCTTCTGAGTCTTTGATGAGTTTCTCACCTGGCTGAAGCAGCCCAGTGAGCTGCTCTGCCCTGCTTGGAGTGACCTCTCCTGTCTTGAGCTTCTCTGTTGCCAGCCTTCAAGTTCCAACATTTATCCTAGTCCTGTCTCCTCATCACTCAGCCCCAGGGTCTTTTATCCCAGATCTTTAGCTCTGTACAACTGGCCTTCTCTGATGCATGATCATGACTCACCATTTCAGCATCTGACTCCTCCCTCCCTGCCAGTTGTAACTCTTAGACTCAGCAGTTAGTGGCTCTCCCAGCCACAACCCATCTGGTAGGTCTGCTCCTAAATCCCTTCTCATTTTTTAACATCTAAGTCTGTAGCTCTTCCTGATTTAGAATTGCGGTGCACTACCTTAGCAATTCGGAGATGTCATTATTTTATCAACCCTATCTATAACCTAGCTCACAAAGGCAAGCTCTGGTATGCTGGGTTATTATATTTTTCTCAATCAACATATTGACTTTTTTATTTAACAGGGGGCTGTGGCAAGATCAAACAGGAAAACAAAACAAGCTTTCCATTTAGGATTTATGCTTAAACGACAAGACCCATATCTCTCATTATCCAAATTATTCTAAATTATGTTCTTTCTTTCACAAAGGGCATTTGGGATGCTTAATACCTCTGTACCTAGAGAAGCAGAACCGCAAGACCTTAACAAAGGATAGGGGTGTGATATATAACCAGGAGAAAGCAATCTAGGGTGTAGTCCCTTTATCAGATGATAGAATGGAGCTGCAGCTTCTACATTAAATCACAGACAAGACATGCCACAACTGTTAAGGTCTATTGGTAAAGATACGGCCACAGAACCTAACTTCAGCCATGTGAAATGCATAAACCAGGTCTTGCCCATGTGTAACACACCCAGCACTCCTACAGGGCTTCAATAATCCAGCTACCATTGAAACAGGATGAAGAAAAGTACCTTAGATGAGGGTGTTAGAGGACTCAGAGCATTTGGTGGTTGAAGGGAACCTGTTATCACTTTTACCTGGAGAAATGTTATTTGATCAATGCTACCACCTTGAAAGGAGACATAATAAGGGGATCAAAAATATAGCTTGGAAAATATGCCTGCTTTACTCCTATTTCAGATAAGCATCCCTTGTACAGGATTTTTTGAGGGTTTTTTCATTTGGTTTTTGTTAATATTAATCTAACACCAGCTATACTGAAGGGTCAAAAATTTCTTCATATACATTGTTTCAGCATTGAAATATATCTACCTTGAAAACACTTTGTCCAGGCTTCAGAATGTGACCAGGGAAACCATTTGGAGGTAGAACCTAACATGCAGAATGCAGATCAGAGCTAGTTTATTAAAAGACAGATGGAAGTAATTCCTAAAAAAACCCAGGAGTTCAGGAAGTGTTCCATTTGAAGACTGCGTTTGCTCTGAAAAGCAGAGAGCATGCTGGATTAGACAGCAATAAAATGTTTACTCTTTGACATTTTTTTTAGTAGACAGAAGGTGGCAATTTCTTAGATATTTTTTGTGTCAGTTTTCTGAGATTTTCCAAAAGCTTTCCCGATATGCTTTTGGTAAAATTTTCACTTAAGAACATAAGGAGTTACCATATTGGATCAGATTTGTGATCCATCTGGTCTGGTAGTCTGTCTACAATAGCAAATAGTACCAGACATGTCAGAAGAAGGTGCAAAAACCACACAGTTGACAGAGGTCGTTTCATGCCTTCCCTAATAGTCAGGGCATAGTAAAAGGATTTTTAAACCCTTAAAATAATTTGTCTGCATTAAATAATTCTGGATATCTTTATTACTGCTGAAAATCATCAATCCTTTCACGTCCTTCTAAATGGCTTCCAGAATGGCTTCCACTGTCAGTATATTTAACAGCCAAACAATACTGGAAAAACTACTTTCTTTCTTAATTTTACATTTGTGGCCTTCTATTTTCATTAACCAATGGTTATATCAGTCAGTGTCTCACTGCATCATTGAATGTCTTAAAACAGATGGACTCTCTCTCACCCTTTCTACTCCAGGCATTGCTTTGTGTTAATTTCTCTCACTCATCCTCTTTTTACCTTTCCAGAGAAGAAAAGCCCAGTCCATTCTGCCCTTTTTGGAGTGAGATTTTTCCCTGTGTCTGATAATTGTCTCCATGCTTTGAGGGAGCAGATTGCAGCTGGAGGTCCACTTGACACAAAGTGCAGCTTGAGGAAAAGACAGGACAGGAGCAGAGGGATCACATAAGAGCACAGAGCTTATTTTGCAGGAGGTTGGGTAAGAAGAATAGAGTATGAACTCAATTCTGTCCTACAGAAAGTAGAAAAAAGAAGTCAAGGTGAGATGGTGAACAGTCTCCAAGAGGGAGATTAGGTATCCTAATCTCTACTGCCGTGTCATCTGCCTTGGCTGGAAACACAGTGAAACTGACCCAAATGATTTCAGGAGTGCAGAACTTTTCCAGCAGTACCAACCAAAGACTGAAAGGAAAATATGAATATCATCTCAATAATGAGAGACCCTAAAAACCAAAAGCTTGTGTTAGAAGTTGTTCGGAATGAGCAAGTTCTGAATCTTATTCTTGACTGTGATTACTGTTGTGTGCTTCTTGAGCTACTTTCTGACCAGAGGAATGAATTCTTGGATTCAGAACTCTTAAACAAATCCTGTCATTGGCAGTAAAAACCAAATCTCCAGATTTTACCAACTTCACTGTGTTTCTGCCAGCTCAGATAAATTCTTCCAAGCTGCTGCCAGTACCACTGCTCAGCACCCATGTACTGAAAGTAACTTTAAATAATGTCACAAGGCTGTGTACAGAAGAGACGCCAATGCAAAATAACTTCTGGAGGCAAATTTGAATTCCTCTCTCCATTCCTTCTTGAACTGAAGAATGAGACTAAATTTTTGAAAGAAGACTCAAATGTTCCCTATGGGACCGATTGTTTCTTTGGCGGGCAGATGTAGGAAATGTTGCCACTTTTGTTTTTATACAGTTTTCCCAAGTGTAACCAAAGGACTTTGGTAACATGAACTGAGCAAATAAATTAGAAAGCACAGAGAAGAAAGAATTCCATTCCTATGTGTATTTACTTGTTCAAAAGTAAAATGACACAAGCAAATGAAGGTCCAGTAAATATTAATTCATTTATTCAGAGGAAGGACTGTAAATTGAGTAATGGATACTGGATAGCAGAAACACTGATAATATCTGTAAAATATCATCTTTTGAGTGTACAATTCTGAATTGTCATTATTTTTAATTATTAGATTTAATACATACAAGTTAATTTCAATACAACATAGGGAAAGATACAAAAGTCCTTTTTCAATTAGTGCATATTAACAGTACAGTTTATATGTATACATTCAGGCTTTTGAAATAAAATAAGTTTAAAAATCCAGCTTAAATGCCTTAGTTGTTGGGATGCTAGTGAGATGTAGAGTTTAGCAGGATCCTGGAAGGTTATTAACACTGACTTAGATAAAATCCATCACAAGGGCTTATAGTATGGCTAGACAGTTGTGTTCTAAAGAGTGTCAAACCTAAGGATTACGAAAGTTTTTGAAAAAGACAGCTTTGCTTCTGAAACAAAATTACAAGTTAAACAAAAATTTAGGTTTTTTTTATTCTGTTGCACAAAAGTTTCAATGTAATAACACCAAAAATCGCCTTTATTGATCCCTTATTTTCCTTCTATTTACTTCTATACTACTGATTTTAGATGTGAGTTGGACCTTTTTTTAACATGTAATAAGCAGTGTGTTTGTAGTTGATCATTTACTGATATAGAATTATAAGTCACGTTCAGTTTCATTATTGTTTTAATAACTGATAAGATTTGTTTTGCCACTGCTCACTGATAGGTTTAATCAGTTACCTGCAATTTAGTCAGCACTTTAGTGCAAAGTTCTTTAAAACAAAGGTATGAAAAAACCCACAGAAATAATGTAAAATGTAATGTGGTGGAGGACTACTACCAACAGTAGGTGTTTATGCCTATAGGTATTAGAGAGTAAGAAAAGAAGAGTGGTAACTTCTGTGTGTGTGCAGGAGAAAGACACCAAAACACTGCACACACGAAATGCGCATTTACGCGTGACATGAGAGACTTCCTTTGAAAAATTATCTACAAGATTTCGACACCAGGAAAGCTGTGTGATGTCCATTTGTGCAATCACTGGGGGTTTGTTTGCTTGTTTTACTACTTGACCTTCCTTGTTCAGTTCACAGGCTACCTGTTCAGTTCACAGGCCAAATTCACTACTCTTTGAGATTTTGTGTCTTCTTACTAAGTTTATAAAATGAGATCTTCATTATGCACTCTTTTCAAACACAAAGCAATGTTAATTTTCAATCATTTAATTAATTTATTAATTAACCTAGGATCTTGTTTCAATGCACTTGCTCTTCCACCTGTTAGTGTTCACAATAATTTTAAATCCATTTTTACAATACCTCTCCAATCTGACAGACAGAGGGGGCATATGTCCATTTTACAGATGGTCAGCTGAGTCACTGAGAGTTGAAAGTTTCCATCCATTTTTGACACCCCTACGGCTTTATTTTGTGGAGTATTTAACATTATGTTAAATGTTATACCTAGAGTTATATTTAACATTATAGGTAAAGTCCAGCTTGCATCAACTTAATTTTACTGCTATGTGCTCTTTGTTTCTGCAGGTTAGATTTCAAGATGTCAGACAGACTAGAAACAGGAAAAACACAACTAGTGTGAAGAATTGAAAATACGAGGCAAAAAATAAATTTCTTGTTTAAAATAATTTTCCATTCTCACTCTGAACTTCCCCAAATGAAAACCTTTCCACTCAAATGCCTGGGTGCAAACTCATGTAACAGGACATGGTGGCCAACTTGAATAGTACAGAGAGTTTCCTGCCCTTGCCCTAACACACATTCCTTAATATCAGCATTCCTGGCAGGTTTCTGCAGTCAGAGGATGTTGCTGCAGTGTCAGGGTTTTTGTTAGGCGGAAGGTACTGAATACAAAAGGTTAATTCTAGTAATTAGTTGATGATAGATTAGGACCATGAAAAGCTGCAGAGAACATCAATATAAACATTGAAGAACGTCCCCAGGGCCATTTAATCTAATTCAGGAGTCAGAGCAATAGCTGAAGTAAAGGAAAGCCTGGCACCAAAAGTCCACCAAGTAGAGACAGCAGAGCCAAGGTCTGATGGGCTGTTTTGGTCCAGAGATTTAGAGTGACTGAACCAAAGACAGCAGCACATAATGGACTAGTGGATTGTAAAATATTAAACCAAAATATCCTACAGGACAAATCTATGAGGAAATGCCACTAGATTTTGATTAAAAGCTCCTGCATAATTAGGTTATGTAGCATGCTGTATAGATTGCCTCTGGAGCACCATCCTGCCTGCCTTCCATCTGTGTTCCGCTCGATACTGATGGAGTCAAGCTGGATTTTGATTTCATCAATCTAATCTGTATTGTGCCTTAGTTTTGGCTTTCCTGCCATTGATCTTATTGCCTTTGTATCACACAGAACATCTTTTTTCATGTTGAAGCCCAATGGTATAACAGTGAATGTGCCACTGCAGAGACTTGTATGACTGGTAGAACCTCAAATATGTCGCTTCAGAAACAAAAACAGCTTCAGTTCAGCTATTATTTGAGGGGTGGGGAGCTCTACCTTGAATGAATTCCCATTAATGTAAATATTTTAAAGTACCAATTCAAATAATCTAGTGTGAGAAGAGGAAAATTGAACACTTTAACTTATCAAATTATTTCATTGGGTTTTATGTAAATGACATTTTTGTTCAGAAATTGTTATTTTTCTGCCTATTTCAAGAAATTAATATTTTTTAAAATATTGACTATGCTTTAGAGGTTCCATATGTAAGGTTATGATTTTTAATAAGCATTTTTTCTGTCCTTTTATGCCTCTGTTCTACTTTAATGACCTTTCCTCAGCCCTATTGATTCCCCTCTCTCTGTATTTTCTCTGTACTTGGGACTTTCTGGGCACAGAAATTATGAGACAATATAGATAAAGTCGGGGGCAATATTTTGTGATAAAAATGTCTATCACTGGTCAGAGCAATGTGTGAACTGCGGGCAACAACCAAGAGCTGTCTATATGCCAGCCAGTAACTCCTCCTCTTCCTTTTTGGTTGTAGCCAGGTGGGGGTCGGCCTCCGTTCCCACGCAAGTAGTGACAGGACAAGAGGACGTGGCCTCAAGCTGCACCAGGGAAGGCTGAGGTTGGACATGAGAAGGAATTTCTTCACAGAAAGTTGTTAAACACGGGAACGGGCTGCCCAGGGAGCTGGGGGAGTCACCATCCCTGGAGGTGTGCAAGAAATGACTGGGCGTGGCACTCGGTGCCGTGGTCTGTCTGACGAGGAGTGATTGATCAAAGGTTGGATTCGATGATCCCAGAGGTGTTTTCCAACCTAAATGATTCTGTGATTCTGTGAAATCAAGATGTTTCACAGGAAGGCTGCTGTGTTTTACCCCACGGGGTGAGCAGCCAGCTAACACACGGTGGCGAGGGGATGCGCCGGCAGTGCGGTCTCTCGCCCCAGCCCCGTCGGACCCGAACCGCCCGGCCGGGCCCCGCCACATTCCCGGGTGGTTCTTCGGGCGCTGCATCCAGCGCCGAGCAGCGCACAGAGCCCGCCAGCACTGCAGGTCATTCCCGGCACTCCGCGGCTGCTCCTCCGCTTGTCCCCTGCGGGTGGCCCCCGGCACCCGCCTCCATCCGCATCGGCCCCTGCACACCATCCCCGGCACCCTGTCCCCGCACGCCTCCGCACACCGGCACGGCTCCGCCCCACAGCACACACCATCCTCCGGCACTCCATCCCGGCACGCCATCCCCATCCCGGCCATCCCCCGCACGCCGGCCCCGCCGAGCACGGAGGCTCCCATTGCGTCCCTCGGCCGCCGGGGAGCGCTGCGAGCTCGGCCGGGAGGCTGCGACAGCTCCCGTGGCTCCGCTCCTCGCTGCTGCTGCTGCTGCCGCGGCCGCTGACGGCAGGAACAGCTTTGCTGCCGTGCGGGGCTGCGCAGGCACGCTCGCACACGTTCCGCGGGTGCACTTTAATTACGCTGGAACTGTCGATCTAACGCGAATTTAGCTCTGAGGCTTTGGTGCTTTTGGTTCAAAGCTGGAAAGGCATTTGCCTACAGAAAGTTTCGGCTTTTCTTGGGGCCACTAACTGCTCTAATCACACCTCTGCCTACAGACTTGCTTCTGCTTTTCCCAGAGAGACAGACCTTAGCCTGACTGGTTCCTGGGGTGAGGAGCATGTGCTGGAAGGGCAGATATTGGTGAGGAGATTGTAGCCGCCCTGCCTTCAAGAGGGAGCAGGTTGCCTGCCCACCTTGGGAACAGCAGCCGTTGCATTTTTGGGCGGTTTCTCAGAGTTCATATCTCCATAAGGCTGCTTCAATTTAAATTAAAAGCTGCTCTATCTTCAGTGGATAATTTCAGCTTGGGATCTGCAGCATTCAGACTAGATCGTTGAGCCAGACAAGTGCAAACTCCTCATGTAGGCAAGACCACAAAAAATTATGTGTATGCAACTGACCTTGATAATCACAGCCAAATGGTTTGTGCCTTTGGTGTAACTCAGCCCTTGGAGCTTTTGGCTTGATTGTCTAAGTAAATTAGGATTAAGTGATAGGGCTGTGTGCTTATGTGTGTGTATATATATAAACACCTGTCTGTGTCTTCCACCCTCTGTCCAATTCTGACCAATTCAGGTGATCGATCAGAGATGTCAATGTTAATCATTCTAGGAATGTTTTGTGGAGATAGTCTGATATAGAAAGAGGCTGCACTAGTCCACAGCTCAGGAAAAGCCTGCAGCTGCCTCCCCTGTTACTGTCTTATTAAACAACAGAGAACCCACACCTTGCAACATTAATCTGTAGAAAACCAGGCTGAGTTGGTTCTGCTGCTCTCATCATTATTAATTGGTTGTTCTTCCTACTTCTCATCTATGAGAGAGCTTAGAAACTCAGAACTCAAATCCTTGAGAGAAGAAACACATCAGAAGCAAGAGCACTACGACTCTTCTGGTTACCTGCAGATCAGGAGGTGGTATCTGACTCCAGACACCACCTGAACTCAGCAAGGCAGGAGAGAGGTTAGCTCAGAAACACAGCAGTAACTAGCAACAGGAAAATATATCATATCTTGCCAGTTGTCAGACTGCCATGTCTGAGCTTGGAAAAATGATAGATCTCAGAGAGCTGGTCATTGAAAAAGCTGTGACTCCCCTCACTGAGATGGATTCTGGTTATAGATTTCTATGTGGAGGCATTATGTACAGCTGCAGCAACCTTCCTTCTTGTGTCCTAAGTGATAACAAGTTGGAAGATTAAGAAAACTAAACATGTAAGTTTAAAGATATTAAAGATTAAATAATTTACAATTAAATTAAATTGCTTGTAAAGAATATATTAAAATACAGCCAAACACAACCAAATTGTTTTTCAAGACTAGCTACATTTAGGCAAGACAGAGTTAGGCACAAAGATAATATTCTCAAGAGCTCTTAAAAGACCTGGAATTTCTTTTTAAAACACAACTTTGGTCTTTCCGAGCCCACTGTTAAGTGTATATCAGCAACGCTTCTCCTTTGAGAATTCAGGCCCTTACATCATCAAGAGAAAGGAATCAGCTCTACCCTGATGCAGAGCAGAGGGAAAATCCCTTTCTCCAGGTCTCAGGGAGAAGGTAGATCCCGTTATCAGGCTGGGGAATGATCTGTCATGTGTGGGTTATCCATGCTGGGAAGGGGCACACCAAATTTCCTGAGGCTCTTTGGGCATTGTGGACTAATTCCTAGCGACTTTTTTTCATTGAGATTCCCACTCTGTTATTAGTAGGGTTTGCAAGGTAGAGCTCCCCAGCAGCCTTGTAATTTCAGGCTTTGCTGCAGTAGAATATCCATGCCTAGGGAGCAGCAGCTGCCAGCAGCACAGAGAGCTACAGAGTCTGCCTTTCACCAGCTGTGATTTGATGCTCCCATCATCACTGCTGTCTGCTGCTGCAGAACAGCCTTTGGTTTCCAGTCAGATTCCACACAGAGACAAGGCTTGTGCAGCCTCACTGTCATCGCCACCCTTTCAAACCCTTTAAGGCCTAACAGAGAAATGTCACAGATAGAGTTACATCTTAAAAATCTTGTGTCCCACCGGTTTCCTGGAAACTGGTGAGCAGATTTTGCTTTATTGCTCAGTGACACAAAGCTGTTCCTCTTTCTGGTAGACATGCCAGGCTGCTGAGTGAGTAGCATGCCTAGACTTTGGATTAGACACAGTGTATAAGGTATCTAGCTTTCATGTAAAACACTCGGAATAGGAACATTACAAGAGAGATACAGAAGGCATGAAAGCTGAGATGAGTGTAGCAGGAGGCCTCAGGCAACACAGGAGGGAGCTACGTGTCTTAGTTGACTTAGGGGAGCACAGGAGAAAGGGGAGTATAGAGATGGTTAGCGGGGGTGGGGGGAAAAGAGAACCTGGGAGCCCTGCAGCATTGGCTTTGTGGGGTAAGAAGATGAAACCAATACAGAAAATATAGAAGATCCACAAAACATGGGGAAAAAAATGGAAGAGTGGAGGCTTTCTATGTCTTGCCACTCACAGAACTATCTCGTGCAGATCCCCCGTAACAGAGGATCAGTGGGGCACTTACAAAAAACGTGGGAATCCCTGATCAAGCACCAAAGAACAGACTGCTAACTCCTGTAAAGAAAAGCAATAGAGTACATCTCAGGAGAGTGGGAGTGTCCATGGATGATAGGAATAGACAATGCTCACTTGTGTAAATGAAGTTTTAATGGGTATTCAGTTGCTATGGATTTTATGCAGGTGATCTACTTCCTTTTCCATTTTTGCTCACGTTGTCAGCTTTACTGTGACAGTCACTGCAGAAAGAAATGCTTTTCTGCTTGAGGAACATCAGAATGCAGGGACAGAGTACAATGATTCCACTGTCCTACAGAAGCCTTCTAGTAGGAACCCTTTTTTTGCTTCCACGTCATCAGGTGGCTCAGTTCCCCTTTGCTCTGACCACCAAATGCTGGCATAGGGGAGCACAGGGGGAGAAGCAGTATCACTTGGCTTGTTCTGTTGGTGATGTGCCAGTAAATCCCATGTAGTTCGGGAGTTCATGTGAGGGTAATAGGGCAAGCTGGTACCTGAGGGCTTCCCATTTCACGCTAGTCACACTCTTGGCAGCCTGTGGCCTCTCCTGTGTAAGTGGTAGCAGTGAAAGCTCAAGCACCTTTTTTTGCCCATCTTGAACACGGGTGCTGATAAAGGGGCTCACCTGAGCAAGGCTGTGGGGAAGGGGGAAGAGGGCTTTGCACAGTGGTTTTGTATGTTCATACAGTGCTCTGAAAGCCTCAGGGATAAAGCATCACACTCCTCAACCTGAGGCACCATAGTGCAGAAAGACGTATTTCTTGCATGAAATGAATAAGAAATACAAATTTCCTATGAAATACAAATATCTTTTCTGCCTAATGAGTAAGGCATAAGATCATATAACTATAGAATATGCTGGAAGGGGCCCGCAAGGATCATCAGTCCAGCTCCTGGTCCTGCACAAGACAGCCCCGAGGATCACACCACATACCTGAGAGCATTGTCCAAAAGCTTGTTTGATGTGGCCATGATTTTTTTACTATTAATATCATGGGGTTTTTTTACTATTAATGTAATGATTAAAGGCAAAGGAGATGTTTATTAAAGGCAAAGATGTTTTTGGGTTTGGGCTTGTAATACTTTGTGATTAGTAATTTTTTCCCAAGGCTGCTTTTGTGACAGCAAGCCAAAGGCAATGAGGCAAACCTAAGACGGTCTAAGGATACGTCAGTCACTGCTCTGTTGAATCCCGGGATCGCCCGGCATTTCAAGTCACACTTCGGGAGACAATTAGGAATCCCAGCCCTGTTGAAATGGTTGATGCAACTGTAGGCAGGAGTGTGGCAATGTAGATTGTAATTGGGAAAGGCACCGGTGGAGGTCAGTGTCTCCCAGGGACAGCTCTCCCCGTCCCGCGGCACAGACGGTGCCCACCGCAGCCCTTCCCTGCTCCGCCTGAAGACGCGTCTGCGACTCCCACCCGCCTGGTGCTCCCCGCTTAACTTTATTTCGCTTCTCCCCATCGTTTCAGGGATGGTTGCATGAGCTGTTCAGCCTTGATATTCAGCCTTGTCACAACAGAAGTGCTGCTGGATCCGACCAAGAACAAAACTTTCCAGAACCTTTGGGATGGAATGCAGGTTTCAGGTGTCTCCAGAGTCAGGCGGCACATGAATGTGGCTGTTTCAGGTTAACTATATGCCTCTCGTCCTGTGTGAATGCAACGAAGATCAGCCCCTTTGCACGGTATTCTTTAGGAAAAGACTGAGTTTTAAGTTTCCACCAAAAGCCAGACCAATTTTACAAAGGACGTAAGCAAGGCCATGTTGTAACACTGAAACCAAGCCAGAAACCCAGATCTTTGGTTAGGAGGGAAAATCACGTGGTTAAAACCTAATTGTTGTTTTATCCAGTTTGCTAAATGCCTGCCAATGTTTGTTCTGTTTCTCCTGCATGTGTTCGTACCTGCAGTATCAGAAGTGCCAGGAGAACTGGACTTTCAGTTTCACATGGACTTTGAGTGAAAGGGAGTAAAGTTCCCTGCTTTTGTACACACTACAAGTGCAAGCTGTCCCTTCAAAGGTACATAGCAGGGTACTAAAATATGTAAAGGTAATTGCCAGCAGAGTCTGGCTGCCTGGCTGGGGACAGCTGCTTTAGAGACACACAAACTCTCACAGGCACATGGAGAGCCCAGAGGAGAAGGAAATGGATGACAGCAGCTGGATGAAACGTGGCCAAGAAGGGAAAGGCTGGAAAATTCAGGCTGTTTAGGCTAGAGAGGAGACGTGTGAGGAGAGACAATGTTGCAAAGGAGGAAATGAGTCTTTTCTGCTGCATGGACCCAGGAACAGGCTTGAACTGCAAGTAAAAGTTGGGTACTAGAAAAAATTTTCCATGGAAAGCAAGGAGATGTGTTGGGATGTACTGAAGGGCTATAAAAAAAATCCAGTGCTCAACCTGGAAAAAACAGGTTAGACAAATGGTTGTGGCATAGTTGATCCTGCTTTGGCCAGCAGGAGGGCAACAGACCCTCTCAAAGTCCTTCCTGGCCTGTTTCTGTCATCCGTTGATAAACCATAAATCTCATGAGTTTCATACCTCAGGATCTATTGACAGCAAAACTAGTTTTAATCAATGAAGATTTGTGTTTTGTTTTCTTTTCTTTCTTGCTTAGATGGGTATGTTTTAAGGGTAAAACTTTCTAAAGTATTCGGGCAATTTATCTCCTAGACAAGTTAGTGGAATTCTTCATCTATCTGAGTGTTAGTGGGAATTCCTCATTATGTGCTGCTGAGGTGTGTGTTTACACATTTATTTCAAAAGATTGTCTGAAAGGTAAGAACAAACCCAAAATTTTCCTTTCTGTCCCTACAGCTTACACCTGCATATATTCCAAAGAATACAAAGGGATTGGGAAATAATATCATGAAATAAAGCCTGTGTCATTCGTTTTTCTTCTGCAAGGGATGCCCACTGCTGGAAAGCATTTTCCTTGGCTACCTGTTCAGCAGGGTTGGATGATGGGAATGCTGTAGAGCACAGATCTATTGCATGCAACTGATTTGAAATCCAGCACAGCTGCAGCATGAGAGGTTTGGAGTCGCAGTTGCTCATTTTTTGACCATTTTTCTTGTCCTGTTCTGTACAGAAGTTGGTACGGCAGGGATTAGGTAGAATAATTCTTCTTATCTACATGCTTCAAAATTTTGTCTGTCACAGACACAAGATCGTGGCACTGCTGTAATGAAAAGAGAGGCTCTGCTACTTCTCCTTCTCTATTCCTGCACTTACCTGCAGATCAGAAATAAGGCAGCTTCCTCTAGGTGACCAAGATTTAATTTTGCAATTTTCCATTGCAAAATTCTTACACTTATTTTACTACTCTAGAAATATGAGATTCACAAAGAGTGTTCTCCATATCATCTTCGCAGGCAAGTGAGTACCCTTAAATGGAAAAAAACCACATGGAGTTTGGAAAAAAAACAGTGAGACTGGATGTTTAGTTGAAATCTACCAGGCCAACTGATACTCATCCCAGCACAGATTCAGCAAACTGCCATGCACAGGTATGGGAAACAGCTTAGGAGAACCCTAGATGGGAACGAGAGGGAGAATCATTTCCCTTGTGGGTAAAAGTCAGAGTTGTCTTTGACTCTCTCGACACTGGTGATATGAGAATTCCTTCATCCCTCCCTCTCTAATCAAGGAATGTGTAATAAGTAGATTTTTTATGAATTGGATTAATTTTTCTGGCCTCCTTGCAAAGTGCTGTGAGCGCCACTACTGCAAAATCTTAGATTAAAAAAATGTAAGGAATAGCTACATTTTATTAGGAAAAAGAGTGTCTGTTCACTTAATATCATGTAAAACAAAAAGACAAGCAGGCAGAAGGGTTTCTGATTTGTGTCTGGGCTTTTGATTAGAGGTTACTAAGCAACACTAGGCCTGATCTTAGCCCTGCATTCCTCCTTGGAATGCAGTGTCTGTTAACACTCAGGTCAAAATTGGGCTTATGTATACATTCTGCTGACATCAAAGGCATGCATTGGTGCAAATGAAACAGTGATTCCCTGAATTTCAGGGAGAGGTTAACCTAAACACACACTTTATTGAACATGGTTTGGTGGGTGCAGCTATCACCCTGCCCAATACTGGCATGCATTTCATTTCAACATCTGTATTTCCCTCCTTTTGTTCTTCTTTCTTGCCTGCTTCCTCCCATCCCATGCCCCGAAGCCTCTGTGCTCCTGTTAGTGATGTTCATTCCTCAGTTACAAGGCCTACTAGGATATGTCCTCATAGAAATACTAATGTGAGAATTACTTGGATGAATTTTGCTGAAATAACATGAGACTTATCCAGGTGCTTTCCCTAAACATTTTTCCCAGGCAGTATTCCATCACCTGAATGATGCTGCTCTCAGCCACAGCTCACTAACCTGCCCCAAGGCCTAGGCAAAAAAAAACCCCAATCAGCACAGCAAGGTGCCCCTTTGGGATTTGGAAGAGCACAAAACAACTTCAGTGTAGACAGTCTTCTAGAGTTGTTCAGAAGGAAACATCTTCCCACAGTTCATTGGGATCCCAGGGTAATTCACCCTAATGGAGTGAAACAGCCATGGGATATATCCCCAGAAACCCCAGCAAGTGCTGACACGGTAACTCCTGTAGCGCTTTAGGAGTGGCTGCTCTCACCAGTTACACAAATTAACTCAGCAAAAACTGCTCATATAGAGAGAAAACCCTTCCTGACAGGATTCTTATGGCCATTAAGATCATTTCTCAGGACTCACCTTTCCTAATAGACCTCTGTAAAATGAGGAGCTGAGAAGAGGAGAAGAAGGTATGCATTATCTGTTTATGATAACTTACAAATGTCAGTGTGTTCAATATGACAGAGCTGGCTGGTGGTGACTGCTCTTTCCTATGCCAAGTGTGTGCTGCTAGTGACCTGTATAAAACACACTGAATTCAAAACAATTTATAACCATTCCATAAAGTTCTACTGCCATCAGTAGAACAGCTCTTTGCAATTTAACAAAGAGAAAGCCCATGGGCTAGAAAAGTGCCCCCTCACTGCTAATAAACTTGGATTAAATGCATACAATTTAATTAACTCGATTTCATAAAGCTGCATTCTGGTTTTTGCCTGTGCAGCTTGCATGCCAGAGAAACACACTGGCAGGCTCCCAAATCATAAGCAAATACAGAATATTCCAAGGCTGGGCTTGTGCCACCACCAGAGCAGGGACAGCCAAATCTGCAATAGAAATGTCTGCAAACTGCTGGAGGAGAAAAGCAGCACCAGGGCAAAACCCTTTAAATAAAATTCCAGGATCACAGGTCCCACTGTAGAGCTGTGGGTTGAGAGGTGGGGGAGATGAAGACAGTGTTCAGCTGTCTGGGCAAAGAAAAAAACCAGGAATTTTCAACAAATCTGTTATGTTCTTCTATAAAGAAAATAAAGATTGTTTTTTTCTGATATTGTTCTCAGGACAGCTATATTTGTCAGCATGTTTGTCAATGTATTTGTCAATTTGCTTTTATTCATTTGCTTGTAATTCAGCCTGAAGTATACATCCAACATGGAAAAATTAGGAATGGAAAAATCAGAGCTTTGATAACTTATATTTGGTAAAGTTAGACAATATGATAATCAGGAATTTAGAGGGTAATTGTGAATAACCTTAACTAAACTTAACCATGACTGCTTCTGCCTGTAACAGCATTCTTCTCTGTTAGTTTTTTAGTAAAGTAGTTTTCATTTGCAAGTTTTAAACACTGCAATAATTACCAAGGAAAAGCTTTTAGACTGACCGCACTTTCAGGTGAAAGTACAATGAGGTAGTATTTAGTCTCTGCTCTGAAAATAGCTGTTCTGGTATAAACCTTTTTTATACTAATTGTGAATTCAGATTGGAAATTTGTGCTGGTTTAATTATGCTATAATTAAATGTGCTCAATATATATTATAGTAAATACACTATAACTGGGAAGATACCACTTTTATAATTATATTGATATTTGCATTTTTCTAGCACAAAAAGAGGATCATACACACATTCCATCGTGTCAGATGAGGGACTCTGGTCTGGTTGCAGCAAATGCAAGGTACTGCCATGTGTTTAAAGTTACACCAAGTCATATCACTTCAGCTTTACCATGGACTAAAAGCATTCATGTGGGTTGTTTTCATGGCTCACTTGGTCCATAGTAACTTGCTAAGCCATGATGATTCAGTTATGAATTTGAGCTTGAAGGGAAATGTTTCAGAGTACTCTAATAATGGTGCTGCAGCTGTGAGAATACAAGGATAGGTTTCACATTAACAAAAACCTAACAAATAGCACCGTCATCTAGACCAGACCTGCAAGAGAATGTTAAACAGTGAGTGCGAAATAATGCTCAAATAAATGAGGACTCTAAAGAGAAACAGTGCTGGTTAGGGTACAGCTGATGATCAGCCTGCAACGCAGCACTGTTCCTTAGAGCTCAAGTGGATGTTTCACTTAAATCCAGAGAAAGATGAGTTTTGGTTGAGGAAAATGCCCTCATTTGGGAATGCACTTCAGCATATACTTGGATTTCACTAAAAGCACTAGGATTCAAGTTTGAGCTTAAAACTAAACATATGCCTACATGTTTTCCTGCATGGGGGACACTGATTTAAAGGCTGCAAACCATGCAAGTTAACTTCTTTTGAAAGCCACCAAGGCAGTGCTGAAGAAGGAAATAAAATTAAAACTTCAAAACCAAGGAAATATTTGGGTCATTATGTTTCAAGTTGAAAATTGTGGTCCTCAAAGTGGAGGATCACAGCGAGATAACACATGAATGACAGAAACTCACTAATGTTAACAAAGATGAATCACCTCTGGACCAGGAGGAGGGGCAGAAAGGAGTAGGATTGCCCAAAGGTAACCTAATATTGATCAGCATGGCAGAAATCACAGCCCTGGGAGGGGACCATATGATGTCAGACAGCTTTTGTATGACGGACTAGCCACTAATCAGAGCACATGCAGAAATGCATTGGTTATACAATTGAAAGCTGACAAATGAACAAGTTATTGTGCAGCTACAAACTCTCCAAAGAGGGGTGCTAGCTTTGGGAACGATGGCCTAGCACCCCTCTCTGTGCAGAGCAGCATTAAAGGCTGGAAGGTGGATCTCAGCTCCATGTGCTCATTGGCTCCTGCACTCTGAGAACAGACCTTACTCCTCTTTGAGAGTTAACAGTGATGTCACAGAGATCTGCTGCATCTCAATGAAATTCTGTGAACTGTATTAATTAATCCCAAGGCATTTTTTGGTTATACAGTTTGTCTACTGCTTGTCGTGTTTTTTAACCCGAGAACTGGGTAAATCTAGAAATTGTTTAATTTGGGATTGGAAGAAGGAAGCGGGGTCTCGCCAGTGGTCTGAGAATCTTACTTTCCCCATTGAACCTCACATGTAAACTACCCTGCCTACTCTAGATGTGCAAATAAATAAACATGGGAAGAGCAGCATCAGCTCCAGGAGTCTGCTCAGTCTTCCTGTTAAAGCTGTAACGTACTGGGATGTGTTCACATGTAGGGTGAACACTTACAGTCAATTACACTCAATTTATTAGATTAGGTATGCAGAGGAATGGAATAATAGCAGAGTCATATGGCAGAGGAGGTTTACCATCTGTTACCTGCCTTTAGCAGTGGACCAGTTCTCAATGTGGACAACAAAAAATAGGAGTAGTGAAAAAAATAAATGGAGTATATGCTTTTAAATTCCCAGCTGGGAATTGGACTCCAAATTCTCGGTTTACCATCACGCCATTTTGTAAGTGAACTGAATTATTTTCCAGTATTTTACAGCTGAAAAGATTTGCTAGCAGGCTCTTATTAATTACATTTAATAGTCTTCTGTTAGAAGCCTGTGCAGAGCGTGCCAAAGGGTACAGGCTAAGGGAAAAGATCCAAATAATGCAATTGACAGCAGCAGAATTGTGCCGAGTTCGTTTTGGCAACCATTCATGTGTATACACTGAGACTTTTGTATTAAAAAAAAAAGTATCTGTGCATAAATACTAACCCCTGAAACAGAGCTGAGGAGAGATACATGTGACAAACACTCTCAGGCAGCACAAGTCAGGCATCTAAACCCGAAACTAGGGGACTAAAACTTCTATTCAGGAATTTTATTCAGCTATTAGTTAACAGTGCCACTCTGGGTGAGGTGAGGCTCCTCAAGAACCAAAATGCCACTTCTGTGCAACCACAGCACCTCATTCTCCAAAAAAGGTACAATTTAGCCTGAAGTTAAACCTACCACAAAGCCTCATCTGCTTCTAGAAACCAGAAATATCTCCACATGCTTCCCTAATGGCCATCTGCAGTTATGCTTTATACCCACATTGTGGCTTTTTTTTTGAACTTGTGTAAATGAAATTTGCCTTCTCAAATCTCAGGCCTTTCTGCCTCTGTGCTGCAACCAGCAAAGTTTGATTTATTTATGGAAATAATCAGTTCTGAGTAATTTTGTGAGAGATTGTGAGATCTGTGACATAACAAAATAAATATAGCATTGGTACTGCTGCAGCTGCTTTGGGAGACTGGCTTTCTAGGATCAGTTGACATCCCTTATTCCTGCTTTTCCTCCCTCACTTCGCTGGGAATTGGTATGGGGTGGGAAGAAGTAGTTTGCAAAACAGACCTTGACCTTGTCAGCAGCAAACAAATGCTGCTGAGCAAGCAATCAAAGGCCATTTCTGGGAATTTTTTTTCAAGAATTTTGGATTGGGACTGCATTTGCAATCTCATTTAGTACCATGACTATTCCAAGATCTTATAAACTAGATTCCCAAACTCAGTCTACCTAATGATAGTTCAAGGTTTCCAATTCCTGTTTCTGACCTCCATTAAAACCCTCACATATTTAGAAATACAGACTGTAAAATTTTAATATTAACAGCTGAACTAACACCACCCTTAGCCTTTAAAATTCTATTATTGTAAAAAAAAAGAAAAATGAGACACTTTCTTAATCAAGACATGCAATCACCTAGAAGAATGGTCTTGAAGTGAAATATTTTATAAAACTATTTGATAAACTGAATGATACTAACAGATTTTGCATTTCCCTTGCTTTTAACTCAATAATTTCAATCCCATCTGTAAGCAAAGATAAATTAATTCCTCCAAACTAATCACAAGAGAATGAAACTCCTAGTAACACATGCATCTGCAAGTGTGTGTGCATAAAATGTGAAGTTATATTATTTCACAAGTATTTGTGTGGGGTTTTTCAAATGTGTGTGTCTGTTTTTGACCACCTTATTCTAGCGTAATTTCAGAGTGAAGATTTATTTGCTGTTGCATCAATGTCATGGGAAATTCTCAAATTGCCAAAAACATCCTCCCCTCCGTGTAACCTCACCATGTACATTGGGTCAGTTTGGTGATTTTGGCATCTTTTTACCGTAAAAGGGGACTTGGAGTCAGGGACTTACCGATCTAACTTGCCCATTTCTTGCTGTTTTTCTACAGAAACAAGCCTTTTGTGATTATATTTAAAACTTCTGCATATCTGTACCTGTGAGTCCTCCCCGTTCCTCAGTAGCTCAGGACATGCTGGCCAGTTTAACTTCGCAGATACACGTAGAGGTCTCAAAAACAAAGCATGTAGTTTAAGTGTCATTACAATATGTAGAGATTCTAATAATTAACTTCTGTGTGAGTACTGTGTGAGCACAGACCTTACAATACACTTTAGTTTACCTGGAAAAGAAGAGAGACAAAGGGCAGGACTCTCCAGCAGCAGGAAAAGCGCACAAGCCAGTCATGCATATGACAAACATGCAGGAATACAAGTTCCCCTAGTTCTGGTGCTCCTTGAGTGGCCTGTAAGGTGTACACAATGCTCTTTCTGGCCCCAGCACAGTGCCTAGAAACCAGTGCCTGCCAAGCAGGATTAAAGACTTTGCTCAGCTACTGTTTGGTGGCTATGGGCAGTGGTCAGGTATCCAGGCCATAGCTCTGCCACGGCACTCTCTTTCTATTTGACTCTGTCCTGGACTTCTCCAAGTGACTCTTTGGTCCTGCACAAAGCTGAGTAGAACAAAGCTTACTAACGGATACAGTATAAATTCACTGGAGCAACCTAGCTGGTAATACCTGGGATTTATGTTCTTGAACTTGCTCTGATGGCGGGCTGAGAACAACAGAATGTATTATATTGTGTGTGTTTACAGGCTGTTAAATCAATGAGCTGCTGGAGGGGAATCTTCCACATCATTTATAAATAATGGTGAGAGATGTGCTTTCAGCAGCACAGCTGTACATGCAAAGTGCCTCCATCGACTTCCTCACTGTTATACATTTTGCTGCATGATTAATTTAACTCGTTCCCTCTCATGAACTGCCCACACCAACATTTACTGCTCTAACCAGAGACAGAGCTGTTACAAAGAACTGCCTTCCCAAATCAGCCCTTCTAATAACTGGGAAACAAAATAAACTATGAAAATCAGGAGAGATATTAATATCAGGGGTTCTGGTCCACAGGCACCACACTAGACTGTCCAGGAATGGATGCTCACTGCTGACACAAAAAGTTCATTTTCACTCCTGCTCTTTTACAATATGTCAGGTTTCAGGTCCATCACAGGTCTCCTCCCCAAGCTTTGTACTTTGGTGTTGAGCACGCAAAATGTTGAGTCCTGTACTCCACACTCATTTAACTTTCTGACCCTGAAATTATTATTATTATTATTATTATTATTACTGCCAATTATGGCCTACAGCTGAACTCTGCTGAAAAGTCATCATGGAGCTGATGCAAGAAATTAAATGAGTCAAAAGCACGGGTGTGGGCACATATACTGCAGTATTACTTCAGTACAAAATGAGAGGAGGAAGTGTGGGTGTTCACAGATAACCAAGAAATCCTAGTTAGAATAATGAGCAAATTAATGACAAAATAATATCAGACTGATCAAATCCAAAAGGAAGTCTGAAACAATGACAATATAAGCATTAATTACTCAGATGTTTTGATGAATGAAGTAAAATTATGTTCCAATAGATGAATGATGAAAGTATTTAACTGAAGCTATCAAAGTAGTTAAGTTTTATGGAGCAGTTTTTCCAAGTAAGAGGTTTTCTATTCAGAGTCTCACCACCCTCATAGGAAAGAATTTCTTTCTACTCTCTAATCTAAATCTACTCTCTGTCAGTTTGAAGCTATTGCCCCTTCTCCTGTCACTCCAGGCCCCTGTAAATAGTCTCTCTCCATCCTTCTTGTGGGTTCCCTTCAGGTACTGGAAGGCCACAATTAGGTCACCCTGAAGCCTTCTCTTTTCCAGGCTGAACAATCCCGATTCTCGCAGCCTTTCCTCACAGGAGAGGTGCTCCATCCCTCTCCCACCCACTAATGAATATATTGAATAAACAAAACAAGTTGTCCTGTCAAGTCAATGAGACACATTCCTTTGCTTTTCACCTGAAGTTCAGTTTTACCTTATTCACACTTTTCTGACACCGTACAGAAGTTACACTGGGCAGGTCTAAATGTCAGCCAGTAAGTTTGTATATTTTCCTAATACAACATGAATTCTTATCCTTCTGCTGAGTGGGAATTAGCCAGGTCCTGGAACTCATGAAAAACAGGAGGTTTTGCGCAAAGATGAGTTTAATTGGTTATTTTATCAATCTCTGCCCAAACATTAGCGCTCATTTCCTCATAGCAACCCCTTTTGTAACTGAAGTTACTTTGACAATAGAAAGGTTCCTTGTTGATCTAGTGACCCAATAAACCACAACAAACAAGGAGCTGTGAAACACCATCAGCAGCCATCTCTCCTCCAGCATTTTTCCCCAACAATAAAAGACGTTTTTGTGTGAAGCAAACAAACTTGTAAGGTTTTGTGCTTAATAAGATATATTTATGCAGAGCTGCTTGAACACTCTCTTAATAGATAACCCCACTACCCAGTAAAGGTCCACATTCCCCTTGATCTGCTTTGTGTTTTCTTTGTCCCAGTCAGTACCTTTGGCTGGCAGGGCTACCACCAGTAGCTCAGCAGAACTGCACTTGGCTGTGTTTCGTACCTGGTTCTTACTCATAAAGGTTGTCTGGGAAAGTTTGTAAACATGAGAAATAGCCATTAGACATAAGGATCACATTACCAGTCTGACGAATCAAGGAAGTTCTTGCCGGGTTAGGATGAATAACAAGGGGCATAGAGGAATATTTAGAAAGTAAATGCATATGTGTGATGAGTTACATACATTTCACAAGCAGCAAAACTGAAAAGCTGGTGAAAGAACCAGTTCTCACAGGACTCCACCCAGACAAAGACAGCAAATAAGCAGCAACGTATGATGAAGCAGGCAAATGAAATCAAGGCAAACACACCCAGCCTGGGTTACTTTCAGCATTTATATGATCATACCTAACCTAAATGGTTTCAATCGATTTATAACACCGTGAAATATGAATCTAACTAATAAGATTATTTCATAATTATTTTTTGAGACAGGAGTATGTTTCAGCACAGAAGTTTTCCACTGGGAGACAGGGGTGGGTGCAGACAATATATTCAAGCTTTCCCATACAGTAGGAATGAAGTGCAAAATTTTTAATAATTTTAATTCTGTATGGCACCTCCTCCTCTGTCTCTTCCTTCTTTTGTTTTCTTCTTGCACATTGTGATGGCCGACCTCTCTTTACTTTTTCACGTTTTGATTCTTTCTTCTCCTGATGTTCTGGGCAGTACCGCCAGAAAGAACGGGGCAAAAAAAAAAAAAAAAAGGCATCAGAAAAAAAATAAATAAAAAGGAAAGGGCGGGGAAGGACAAAAACAACCCAGCCCTGTCGCTGCTCCTGTTATCTGGTGCTAGTGATGCTGTAAAGAGCAAATGCCTGGAGTTCCTGTTGTTGCGAACAGCCCAGCTGCGTGGAAGAGGCTGATAGGAGCAGCCCCTCTTCTAATGATGTTTATTTTATCTGGATCGCGGGAACAGTCACCTGAGTGGGAAAGCCAACATAGCTGCTACCAATGACGGCGAGGGGCTCAGGGGTGTGTTACTAGCGACAAACCTTGAGTGGCAGTCCGAAAGCACGGTGATCCCCGTTAATACACGGAAAATAATGCGCGGCAGGTACTCGCGTGTTTCCCTTGAGAGCAGACCAAGGCTGCATTTTTAACCCTCCAGCCACGCCGCTGACCTCCTTTTCCTCAGTGTCGGGAGGAGGGGCAGAGAGCTGACGGATGGTAATGAGGTGCTGGGTTACCCCTAATGTCCTTATTCTGGTCGGGTTTACTGAGACACGTGGTGGGGGAACCACTCCATGCGGTTTTAGCAGGTTATGTTTAGCCCATGCAGATTTATAAAAGCACGTACAGCAGAGACAGTCATTTTCTTTTAGATCAGCCAGCTCGCTAATGAACCGCTGAGGTGGGAATATCATTGTTTACCCTGATCGGAAATCAGAATTCCCAGAAAGGCTCACATCTCATTATCAGCACCAGAGGCAAATAGCGGCATTGTTATTCCATGGATTGCACCTTTTCAATGGCTGAATTGCCAGCCCGAGGCTGTGTCTGGGTGTGCAGGGGCGGGGGAAGGGCGGTGGGGGAAAGGGTTTGCCTCAAGTCCTTTGGTTTAGGGCTGTTCCATTTGTTTTCCTAGAGGATGAGAGTGCTTTGGCAGGTTGATGAAGTTTTTTGTCTGGCCAGCTCTCTCTCTCTGTATACTGAGCCCAGTGTAGCCACTGCACTCTGACCTCTCAACGAGATGGTTTTGTGGATGTGGAAAAAAAAAACCCATCGTGGAAAAATGTGGAAAATTGCTTAATTAATTCACGTGGTCAACATGGATATTTTATCTTCATTCTGTTCTTCTTCTCCACCAAGCTGTTAGTTACTAGCCCTTGTGGTGGGTGGGTTTTCTTTCTTTCTTTCTTTCTTTCTTTCTTTCTTTCTTTCTTTCTTTCTTTCTTTCTTTCTTTCTTTTCTTTTCTTTCTTTCTTTCTCTCCTTCTCCCCTTCTCTCTCTCTTTCTCTCTTTCTCTCTTTCTTTCTCTCTTTCTTTTTTTTTCCCCCTGAACCCTGCACAATGAAATGTGATTCAGAGTTCATTTTGCTAATCAGTCCTCCTTTGACCAAAAAGTGCTTTAAGGAGGCTTCATCCAGCTTGGTGGTATCAGATTTCAGTGTGAAAGTGCTACATTCCTGACTGCCCCGCACTCTCTTTGTGTTTGATTTTGTCTGGTAAAATAAATGGAATATTTAGAAAGACTAACCCCATTCAGAAAAAAAGAGAAACAAAACAAACAAACCAAAAAAAACACCAAAAACCAACAAAACAAAACACAACAGGAAAAAATATATGAAACGAGAATGTCAGCTTTTTTTTTTTTTGCATGCTTGATTCCACTTTTCCATCCATTATGTTAATTTTCCTTTACTGCTGCTGCCCTACATTCTTTTTTTTTTTTTAACCTTTGATTTACTTCAGGTTTGATTCTACTTCTTGGCTTCTGGTTTTAGCTGAAAAAAAGCCCTTCTGTATGTCTCTGAAAAATCACAAAACCCGTTTTTTCTTTTTAGGTGTGTATATAGAAGTTACTCTGGAAGATAGCTGTAACTTTCACTTCTTGCCGTAGCTCATGACAGAAGTAGCTCGTGCTGGAAACCCTACTTGAATCATTTGAAAATCTTAAAAGCACTCTGGATTTTTGTATTTACTTATTTGTTTATTGGTCTTTTATAGCATATAGCTAAAGCCTGAATTTTTACATATATCTTTTATTTTAAATGCTGCTTTTCCCCTGCCTTTAGTCTTGTCTGTAATTGTCTTTTTCTGAAGGGGTTCGAGGGGGACGAAGACCATTTGCATCACTGTAGCTTTTTGTCTGAGTGCAGTTACACTGGCACAAGACAGTATAATTAGGGTGCCGCTATTAAGTGACAAAAATGTTGACTAATTCTTAGAAGAAAAAGAACTTTAAAACAGTATTTGCTGTGAACTCCTGACATACATTTGAAAATCTGAAGGAGCCTTTTTTTGTAGACAGTGAATTCTTAACACAAAAAAAAATATCCCCCTGCTCATGTTAGTAGTGATAGTAACAACAAAAAAACCCAAATCATTAGAGCTTCCCTCTGTTTTGAAAGTTACATTTATAAAATAAGTAGAACAGCATTTTGATTCATATATCAGAGAATCTCTTTGTTTTGCATGCAATAGAACATTTGTGTTAGCTGTTTTTTGGTTTGTTTTGGTTTCTTTTCTTGGAAGGATGGGCTTCTCTTACATTTTTAAGGGCTGTATTTTTATTATCTTCTTTTTCTCTGCTTTTGCCTCTTAATTTTTCCTTAAACAGCCTCACTTGCTTTAGAGACACAATTAAGAACCTGAAGGCCTTCAAAAAATGAGTTTTTAAATGAATTATTCTGAATATTATAATATAAAAAAAAAAAAAAAAAAGGTTTGCATTTCTAAGCATCCCTCCTGGTCTTTCAGAACTGAAGCTGGCATCTGTGTTGGCTTGAATTTAAATGGTCCCTGCAGGCTCTTTAACTCAAAGAGTTATTTTATTCATTTGGTTGTTTCTTATTTCTTCCCGGAGGGTAACTACAAACCTAGCTCTTGTATTTGTTTACTTGCCTCACTTTGTTAAAAGATTATGTCTTCACCCGCGCTTAAGAATTTATTAGTGCTTAAAACGCACTCAAATTGTCGAACAGTTTGCCTTTATCACTGTATTTTACCTGGAGCATTTTGTGCTGTGATTGTTTCCCCTGTATCCCTAACAATAAGCTCTCTGAATGAAGAAATGCACCGAGTGAGCTGAGCAGAGGATGCAGGGAAGTGTCAAACATTATTTGTCTGGCTTTATTTGCTCCTATTAATATAGCCTTCATTCGTATCGCCTGCGGCCAGCATTTCCAAATACGAGGGATTCTAGCTGGGTACCTGACCTTCCCATCTACTGAAATATGTCACTGACACTTTGTTTAAGGGGGACAAACCCATCTCCTGGGCTGTGTTTCCTCCTGTGCTCTCCCTAGCTCCCCCCATGCCCAATCCGGTGTATCCCTCCTGTGCTCTCCCTAGCTCCCCCCATGCCCAATCCGATGTATTCCTCCCCGGGACAATAGAAGGACGCGCTACATTCCCCAGCCGAGCCCGAAGAACCTCCTCGTTCCATCTGCCCCCTTCCCTCTGGCTGATTGCTGCTCCCAGGGTCCAGCATTGTGGTGCCAGCGGATTTTTGAGGGGTTGTGTTGGAACAGAATTCCCCGAGAAGACCTGAGCTAAAGAAGAGGGAGATGTGGTGCAGAGTAAGACCGGGGGGCCCTGGGTGTTTGTTCAGCATGGCTGAACTGCACCTTCCCCTGTCACACACAAAGAGAACAACCTCCAGAGAGCAAAGTCTGTCTCTTCTAAAATATCTTCCTGAATCTTTTGCCTGTGGTTACAGTGGCCAGAGAGGGAGAATGGGTGAGAAAACCATCACTGGGGATGTTGGAAATCCTGGGACGAGCTTTGCTCTGGTTCTTCAGCCTGCCTTCTCCCAGGGCATTCCTCAGCTGGTGGCACAGCAGCCACACGGGCAGCTTTCTCCATCCAGGAAGTTTCACAAGGTCATAGTGCATTTCTAATGCAAATAAAACAAGTGTCATAATCTCCTAGTTTATGTTTCCAGCCAGATCAGTCTTTGATATTTATAACCTGGCTGTGCTCTGCTCAGCACTAAAGAATTTGATAGTTTTATAACCATTAACAAATATAAGAGACAAGCAGCGGAAACATGAGTCAGCATCTGGCTCAACCTTTTCCCTCTCTGGCAAGAAAGAATAGCATTTGAGAGTTTTTCTTTGATTTGTTTTTTCAGTGTGTGTGTATCTCACCTGTGATCTTGAAGAAACAATTGGGGAAAAAAAGGGTTGTATTTGTGCCAGTGTGGGCAGGTTTGAAGTATTTCTGGGATGAGTCTTGAACTAGATCCTGAGAAAAAAATCTTTCTTTTTCAAAAAGGTAATAACACTGCCTGTGGCAGCAACAGATTGTTACTGGGGTCAGAGGAGGAACTGAAGGTTGGTGAGAGGAACTGCTGTGCTTGGGACACACATAAATACTGTAATATTCAAAATAGGCCACCCAGTTCCCATTTGTATGTGAGCAAAGAGACAGCAGAACATGACAGGGGCAGAGATACCTGAGTATGAATTGGTGAGGGGAAGTTTTTGTGGTCTTCACTTTAAATCCGTGATGAAACACATAAGTCCATCAAAACACCAGGGTGGTTTTGACTGTCTGAAGAGGCACTACCAATTTCTAAACTGCTCTGAGAGATTTATACCTACAGAGAGAGGCAACTGATTTTATTGGATTTATTTTATTATTATATTCTTTTGTTTTATTTAAAATAATTGTTGTGGAGGTTCATGTAAGGTTTTAAATTGCAAAGTGTTTGCTTCTTATGTTACAGCAAAATCTTGTAGATAAGATGCTGCCATTGTTTTTTCCCCAGTTCAACAGATACAATCTTGTTCTCTAAATTTGTGTATTAACACATCTTACTTCCAGCTTCATCAATTTGACCATAGCACATTTCCTTTTGTGTCTTTCCACTACTTCATTTTCTCAGCGTGTCATAAATACTACTTGTTTTGGTCTTTATATTTTCTTACGTCCTTTCAATTTGTTCACCTTCTTGGTCTCTGCCGCTTCAGGCAGCATCATCCTTTATTGCACATTACACCTTTTTGCCTTCTCTTTTGATTATGAAAGGACATTGATTTGATAATCAAAGTAGCATCAAAGGACACCTACCACTACCCCCCCAAAAATTGGTAAGTTAATTTATTCTACATCCTGCTTAAAGGCTGTCTCTCCCAGGAAACATGTCAGCTTGCTAGTAAGTAGGCAGTTATATGTTATTACTTGTATCATAATCATCTCCTTCCATCTGCATCATACTCACCTTAGAGGCACTTAGTATTTTCCCTTACTAGACATCGTTTAATTCTTTGCATGTCTAAATGATAAATCTGTGCCATACCTTCAGTTGTTTTGGTCCGTTGGTTTTTTCCCCAAAAAAAGGTATTCTCTACTTGTAGGGAGAAGTGGGGTCTCCATATTTCTGGTCAAGACTTATAAATACTTGGGTTTAGTTCTGATTAGTCTATGCTGCTAAAGGATAATATATATAATACTTAGCTTCAGGCCAGCTAAAGCAAATTATAAACATTTGCTTACAAAAAAAGAGGGATAGTTTATAGAGCATCCTGCCCTGCTCACCTGGCTAAGATTCCCCTGCCCCAGCCTTCAGCCACGAAAAGTTACACAGAAAAAGCAGGAGTAAAAAGAAGGTCTGTTCTCCTACCTTCCCTTTTTTGATCATTTCTGTTCACTCTGAAGCTGATGAGATGACAGCACTTTGGTTTTACAGATTTCAAGATGTAAACTAGAGAAGCTGAGCTATGGCTACATTTATTGTTTTGCTATTTCTGCTATTGGAGTAGTAACCTCCAACAGAGAGAGAAGAAAGACATTCAGAATAGTAACATCTTAAATGACAAACAAAAAGCATACCAGGACATGACACCCTTAAGAAGGGCCTATTATGAAATAAATACACTTATGAAATAAAGTCACACTTAAAAAGAATTGTGTTTGACCTGCTGTGAGGTTGCAACACCAGGTCAATTATCACTGGAGTCAAGTTCCTTTGTGGTAACATGAAAATGCCGTATCTCCACCATGACAACTTATCTTGAATAGTTTACCTTTATCTGGTTGGGTTCATGATGGCAGATTAATTCCACACCTTTTAGAGAGCTAAAAGGAAACATTTGCTTCGGAGAACAGAATAGATGTTACTTAGGACATAGATCAATATTTTGTTATGCGTACGTATTAGATGAAACAGCCATGACTCATAACTGGAACCTTTTAGACTGCCCTGTAGCACAAATGGACAATAGTATTCATAATTTTGACAGTCTTTTAATAGCAGATTTAGCTAAAATCATAGAGTCGTTAACGTTGGGAAAGACCTCTAAATTCAAGTCCAGCTAGTTCTAGTCCACTTAGTACCACCACCATGCTCACCTCTAAACCATCAAGTGTCCTCAGGGGCCATGAACACATTTTGTGAATACTTGCAGGGGTGGTGGCTCCACCACTTCCCTGGGCAGCCTGTTCCAGTGCTTGATAACCCTTTTTGTGAAAAAACTTTTTGTAATATACAATCTAAACCTCCCCTGGCACAACTTGAGGCCACTTCCTCTTGTCCTGTCTCTTGTTTTACCTGGGGGATGAGGCTGATCCCCACCTGGTCCACCCTCTCATGAGAGGGTTGTCAAGACTGATAGGGTCTCCCGTGGGCCTCCTTTTCTCCAGGCTAAGTATCCCCAGCTCCCTCAGCTGTTCCTCACCAGACTTGGGCTCCAGACCCTTCCCCAGTTCTGTTCCCTTCTGTGGACATGCTGCAGCACCTCAACATCCTTCCTGTGGTGAGGGTCCCAAAACTGAACACAGGCTTTGAGGTGTGGCCTCACCAGTGCCCAGCACAGGGGAACGATGACGTTCGCTTTAGCTGATATAATAATCATAACCACACTGCCTGCCTGACCTTTTTTGGGGCTGACAGCTTCCTGAGCCACCACGAGTTGCTGCCTGGGGGATGACAGGAAGCTACCCCTTGCAGGGGGAACCTCTGACCTATCTGAGCCCTGTGGGAGCTGGGCCCTGCATTCCAGTGGCATCAGGACTTCTCCTGCAGCCTGTGCTTAGGTGAAGAATTGCTTAGGTGAAATATCAAGAGCCATCATTGAAATTGATGTTATAAAAGTTTGCTCATGAGCCTGAAAGGGGAAAGTCCCAACCCTCATCTGTCCTGTGCTGTTGGTTCTTTTTCTCTTCCTAAATTATGGGATTTGCCCAATCCCATCTCCCTCAGTGCTGCAAGGCACTGAGCACTGCCCAAGGACAAAGGAGTAGCAAGGAACAATGAGAGTACAGGGGAAGGGCCAGGACTGCTGCTTTTCATGTCCCTGCAGACACAGCATCACCCTTTGCTACCCTGTACTGTAAACAGATCTCTGAACTTCCAGGGAGAGGTCATAAAATGCATTAAATTATCCTACAAAATGGACCTCACAGCTCCTATAATTTTCTTGCACTTCAGTGTTTCCCATATGAGGGGTGTAAAACAAAATGTTTTGGCAACTGTAAGTTATTAATTTTAGTTTTTCATACTGTCTCTTTCAGACAAGCAAATATTTAATCATACAATTATTCAGATGAAGCAAATGGAGAGCAGAGAGATGAAGCAAACTGTTCAGAGATTTCAACAAACAGCAAAACTAAGGCTCTGGATGTCCTGCCTCTCCACTCTCCTCTCCGTGTCAGGCCATTTAGCTTTGAACTCCTGAATACGTTTTGCTCATCCTTCTGGAGCATTTCACTAATTGATGAAACATTAAAATATAATTCAGGATGACATTCATCACTGAAATCTGACTTAACAAGAGGCAATAAGCTGAAAGCATGGGAAAAAAGGGGAAAAATGCTTTCAGAAAAAACCTAAAGTGCATCATTTGAAAAGTAGTTTTATATTTTGGTGGAGGACTACTTGCAGAATGTCCCCAGACACACAAGAATTCTGCAATAAGTACCGCATGCAATAAGCTGTGCCATTGTTCTATTCTGCCATTAGGTTAACAGTGCTAGACTTCCAGCTAGGTGCTACTTCCCCTGGGCAGACGCTTTTCACAGGCTCTCTGGGGAGCCATTCTAAACAGGTTTCATTGTAAACGGATACACAAGACTTCACAAAGGTGGTTAGCAGTAAAAATACGTGTTTCATACGTTGTCAGCATTTTTTCCTGGCCTAATGTAATTACAAAGCGCTATTGAAACCAACCCAACCTGTTTATACACTAGGAAGGGAAATTACATAACCCTACCTCGAAAAACGAAACAAACCACAAAAATCAACCAACCAACCAATCCAAAAAAAACCCCAAAACCAAGTGAGATTTTCACAATGATGTGATGCTACAAGATCCAGCAACTCAAAATGCATCCAAGTCAACCCGAAACACAAACTGGAACTCACCCTTACAACAGGACAGTTTTTTAATGCACTGGATGGGAAAGAAAACCTCCACAAAGGATACCTGCACCTATGAGAGGAGAGGGCTTCTCTTTGGGTCTCGAGCAACACCCACTGCTGTCTCAAGCAGCCACATCATACACTCCCTTCCAGAAACTAGTGAAGTTCTGCACTGAAAGTTGTTCCACCTTTACTTTTCCCTCCATGGGGGAAGGTTCCTTCAGAACATCCAACTCGGACAATCAGAAACATTACCCTGAAAAAGAACATTCCCTGTGCCAAGGTCCCTGCCGTACCCAGCGGGGTGTGGCTGCAATGAGGGAAGTAATGAAGGGCAAAGGGTGGTTTCTGTCACACTCCTCAGTGCAGCAGTAAAGGGGACCTGCTCTGAGGGCACTTGACCAGTACCCAGGTTACAGGAAATGGAGGAGGAGGTGGCATCCACCTCCAAATGGGCTAGGAAAATATTAAAGTTAAGAGTATTTTTATTTGGCTCATTTTTGTGATTTCTGCAGGTCGTCTTCTCAGTCTATCAGCTGCAAACAGGTTCTGATATTTTTTTCATTTTTAATGAAAGATCTGTTTTTTGTGACAGTAGAAGCTGATGCTTTAGAAGACTGAGCAGCACAAAGTTGCAAAGAAATTGGAGAAAATTATCATTCTGCAATGACCTCGTGTATAGTGACAACAGGTATTCAGTGGAAGTACTGCCACAATCTCTGTAACGGTGGGGCCCAACACATAGATCCTCTGTGTTACTTATTTTGTTGGAAACAACACTAGTTAACACTGAGCTACCTTTAAGAAGCTTGGCTGGAACAACGGTTGCAGTTACCCCAAAACACCTAAGCTCCTGTGACAAGCAGACTTTACAGCCCTGAGCTATCCATCTAGGCTTTCCCAGGAAAGGGGAGTGCCAGACACCTACGCAAGAAACATGTCAGAAAGCAGCCAGCTGAGCACAGAGTGTCTCACACTGGTCAAGAGTGAGCAGTGAAGTGTGAGACGAGGAGCGAAGGCATCTCAGCTACTGACTCCGTAGAAGAGCTGACGGACCTGAAATGGCACCTTCCTGCCTGTTGTTGAGCTCTCTTCACACACATGATAGCTTCAGGCTTTGTAAGGAAGGGTAGTTTCCACAGGTTACAGAGAATCTTGCCGCAGGGGTTCTGGGATTTCGTAGGGCTTTGAGTAGCTTGCTAGTGACCAGGCAATGTCAGCAGTGCCAGCCAGGAGAAACTTGGCTGCCTATCAGGACGGTGGCAGCTGAGTAGCAGCTCAGGAAATGTGGTAGGTACAGACACCAAAGAGACTGGTAAGTGCTAAAGCACCATTTATAAATGCCTTGCACAAATAAAATAATCTGGAAGTTCATAATGCAGTCCAAGCCACCATCAGCTACTAGTTCTGCACTATTAAAACTGACCTGAGTGGGATTAAGTATGGAAGTCCATTGCCTCTGGCATACCTGTGATTAACTTCCCATTCAATTGTACTCTCCAAAGAGCTCCTTCCAGTATCTGAAGGTGCCTACAAGAAAGATGGAGAGGGACTTTTCATCAGGAAATATAATGATAGGACAAAGAGTAATGGGTTCAAACTGAAAATCTTCAACTCTGCTGCTGATGATGCAATTCCTCATCACTTCTGCAAACCTCATCCTTTTTTTTCCTTTTAAGGGAAGTGTTCTTCAATCATCACTGCGGTGAATACAAGCTCAGAAAAATAGTTTGCAAGAGTACAGGCCTGTATTGTCTATTGCATTAATGTTCCAGCCAACAGACAGTGCACTTTTACTGCCATCTGCATGGACAATGAACATTTGAATACAAATAAATCTCCAATATATAACTAAGAGAAGACAGCACTGATATTTCTATAAAGGTGAATCACACGATGGACTCCTCTTCTAGACTTCAAACAAAGCAAATCTGCTTTATATTACATGGATTTTGCTTCCTTTTCACAGCAAAAATATAAAGCTTTAAGCCTGGCTTAACTCTAACCACCATTGGTAGGGGACTGCTCCTCCTTCTTTGTCCTTTCTCTGTTGCAAAATGATGCAAACATCCAATTAATTGCTGAGTGAAAATTATTCGAGGAAAATTATTTTTCTAAGCTTTAATATTACATGGAGACAAAGTAAATTGCTGCCCTCTTAAAACGTCTTTGCTAAAAATCGTCTCACCAGAAAGAGGAGCAAGGCAAGGTGTGAATTTTACCCTGAGTGCAACTGTCACTTGACTGAGGTGCTAAATGGGAAAGCTGTTATCTTAACTGGAAACGAGACTAGCTCTCAAAAACATTAACTCAAATTAAAGACAATTAAACCTCAGCTATCGCTGGATAATTTTTCCTTTCCTTTCCTTACTCCTTATTTTCCCCAGTAATGGATTGCACTTAGTTATCACTACAAAAAGGCCGTAAGTGCATGAAAGCTCAATTGGAAACAGCCCAAGGTTGTTAAAGGAAAGGCAAACCCCGGCCACGGGGTGCACTCCCTGGGGAAGGACGTGGGTGGTGATCCCTCACTGGACCTGTCCCAGTGGGGAGGTTGAAAAGCTGCTCTCAGGACACTGCTCTGGGCTCTGCCGGCTGGGACATAACACAAGAGCTGCACTTCAAGCTTTATGATTAAATACTCAGCGCTCTGTAACTTTCCAAATCCAAACCTTCCCAAATCCTTTGCTGCAACCATCCCAAGTTGATGAGAACTTAATGTAGACCATCTCTTGACTCTGGCAGCTATTTTCAGCATATCAGCCTGACTTGCCCCGGGCTGGTTTAACTAATGCTGATAAGGACAGTTAGTGCCAAAAAGCTTAGTAGGACAAGTGCCAGTTCCTCACATCGGGCAGGGATGCCAGTATAAGCAATGACAAAATTTATTTTGGAAAAAATGTTTGCACAAGTTAGACATTCCCGTTCACACAGCTCTAGATGCGGTGCCAGCTTAAACTGAACCCAGCTGACTCTCAGTCCTTCCCTTTCCCTGCCTGCCACCCAGCCACTCCCTTTTTTTATGCTAGCTGGCATGCAAGCAAATAAGCAGGAAAACACTTCAGGGAGCTCAGCTGGCAGAAAACAAAAGGTCTTCATCTTTGGGCAGCCTGGCTTCCCAAACTACCTTATCCACTGGTGTCTTGAGCTCCAGCGCCAGCACAAGTACACACATGGGAGTTTGGGGCTAGGGGGGAGAGCAGGACTATGGCACCTCCAATTTTAATAACCAACCTCCAGTTGGGTTCACACTCAACACCAACAGCCTGCAACAGAAACGGTCCTGCCCTCCTACCTAAATTCCCAGGCCTGGCCAAACACTCCCTCATGCCGACTCTGGCCTGGATTACAAAGCAAAGTGATGGAGTTTGCTGATCCATCCCTTTTCCAGAAGAAAATGTGTCCCAGAAATAAATGCAATGACTCCCTCCTAGAAGTCGAAATCCAGACTCTAAATCCCAAGGGTACTGTTTTCTCCTTCTCCTTATTTTTCTTCCCTATTTTTTTTTTCTCTTGCCCTTCTTGAGAGATGTTGTTATCCATGTTAGGAACTATATAGTCCTTTGGGGAATTTTGTCTCAGGTGCTGTAGTGGCTGATGACAGCAGCTCCTCCTGTACAGGACAGAAACTGAAACAGAAAATAAGCCTGTTTTCCTTGCATGGCACGGACATGTCCTGTGTGACCTGTGTAACACAAACATGAATGATTTCCATTTCACTGCTTCTGTACATCAATCCTATCAGTAACTTAATTTGGTACTCTTCCACCCATCCCCTCAAGAAACTAAACCCACAGTTATTTCACTTCATGGAAGGTCAGGCAGATAAGGAATTACATAAAATTTAGAGAAGACTATATTGATTTTACATTTTATTTCATGCTATCTGTAAGTTCAGTCTGAGACTGATGTAGGGGTAGCACTGCAGTCTTTTTTTAACATTAAACACGTGAGATGAATTTTTTATATTTAACATAAAACTTAAGATTCTTGAGCATGGAACAGCATTCTCCATAAGAGAGATGAGAAATAATTTTCCATTTGCAAATTGTGTGTAGGTCTGGACTGCAGACTGCTGGTGGATATATTTTCCTTTTTGACTGGATTCTGCCTTCATCCTGAAGACTTTTTTGGGCTTGATCCAAAATGCTGGCACTAGTAGAAGTCCGTTCAAAAAGTTTTGAACCTGACCTTTTCTTTTGTGAGTGGTCATTTTCACAGTTATCTCTTTCTTCCATTGTGTTCAGTGTTCCAGGAAGTATAGGTCACAAAAAATCTACAGAATGTCACATCCTCTAATAAACCTGCTAGTTTTATGTCTTTTCAGCTGGACCAATGTTTGCAGTGGGGAAGCAGGGATTTTTTTTTTTCTTTTTTTTTTCTTCTTAAAAAAATATTATTAAACCCTGTACTGTTCATTTGCTGGAGTGTGAACAATTTTCAGGAGTCTGAACATGACTGCATCAGAGTTGCTTTTGATTTAAATGAGATCAGGAATAGGTCTGTCTAGGCTAGTCAAAATGTGGAGGTCATGTTTTCCAGATGCAGTACAGTATTAATTTTAATTACTAGCTAGGATTTATTTCACAGGAGGGTGAGCATCTCCATTCTAATGATGAACCATTTTCTCTTTCTGTAATGACTGTGATTGCCTCATTATACTTTCCATGGTATATAATTTCTGTGTTGACACAAGTGGATGTACAGCAAAAAACCTCACTCATCCAGTCAGCCTGGGACACTCAACTCAGATTACCCTGTAAAGCACAAGTCTGCAGCACATACAAAAAACCAGAAGAGAGCAAAATCTTAATACTGCTACTTTGAGGTTCTGGTTCCTTTAGCTTCAGATTACATGAATAATTTCTTTCCCTCACAGACAGAAAAGACAGTTCTCTTCTGTCATTAAATAAAATGCTTGAATCTCCCAAATTGAAATTCTATGCTTTAGGTATAGTATCCAGCGTCTTATTGGGTAGATTAGTTTTTAGAAGGAGATCTAACAGACACTGTGAGTTGTCATGTCCTTACAAGATGTAAGCACTACTTATCTGAACCTTCATAGAAAATGACAATGCATTTGCCCTACTTTTCAAAAAACTAATTCTCAGCTGGCAGGTAAAAGCTGCTGCTTTACTCAGAGTAACCAACCATTTTGAAAGACATCAGTGCATGTTCACATATTCATAATTCCAGAAGAAATGGAGACACTGCTGATTTCAGCTCTAGGAACCCTTTATTGAATGAAAGGGTTCCTTTTTATCTAAGTGTGTCTGAAACAAACCCCATATGTTACCCACTTAATCCAATGCTTTTGACACAGAAAAATTTGGTTTTTAAACTCTCACCTCAGGATTACAAAACACAATCATATAGAAATGTATTTGAACTTTATTTATTATGGACATCACAGAAAAATAACGAACGGCAATACTTTCAAAATTTGTTTGGAATGCAAATCTGGATTGCACAGCTTTTATGTAAATATTTGGTTATGGGGGCATTTTCCCAATAGAGACAGAGCTGTGGACATAACAAAGGACATGGTACCAATACTATTTAACCCTTTACAAGTGTCAGAAGCTCATTTATGTCAACCAGTTTTGCTATTGGGGTATGTTGTAATGAACACATGGACATAAATTCATCGAATACTTTCAGTTGTGGGGAATAAACCTCGTCAAGTGCACTTTGATAAACGTAACTGATTGTTTTGCTTTAAGTGGAATATGAATTGGGTTTTTCTGGAACAGGCGGGGGCTGCTATTTTGGACACCATGCTAAAGAACCAAAGTCTGATTTGCGCCCTTTCGCATACGCTCTCGTCTCCCTTTTGTCTCCTGAGCTAGTTTTCTGCAATTCCAGATCTTTCACTGGCAAGACGTGTGCGCTGCACAAGGAGCGCACAAGGCACTACAGCCGCGTTGCTATGGGGACCAACACACGTCTGCTCGGCGCTCGCAGTAATCGCAAGGGACAAGCGCNCTCCGTCCGTCCGTGCGTGTGTGGAGTCCCCGCCGTGTGTATGTGGGGGCGTGGGGGGTTCTCCGCCCTGTGTGGGTGTGCGCGTCTCGGCCGTGTGCGGGTCTCTGTCGCTCGTGTGTTTCCCCGTCCCCGCCAGCCCCTCTGCCCTGCCCGTCCTCAGCCCGGGGCGCGGTGCCCGCGCTGGCGGTGGGGCCGCGCTGCGGAGCCGACCTGGGCTTTGTTCGCCCTCAGCGCGGCTGCCGAGCTTTATCTGTCGCCTCCCCCTCCCCTTCCCCCGCCGCCCTCCTGGGCAGCCCCCGGCGCGGTCGGGGCCGCTGTGCCGCGGTGCCCGCCCGGTGTCTCCCGGCCGGAGCGGCTCCGGCGGCGGAGCCAGCGCCACGCCGGAAAACCGACGTGGAAGGAGCAAAATAAAATAAAATAAAAATCAAACCCCAGCCCTGCGTGCGTAGCACCTCCGCCATCCAGGCTGGCTCTGCTTTTGAGGGGGTGGAAGGGGCCGGGTGCTCCCGGAGAGCCCTCGGAACCCGGTTGTCCAGACTCGATGGCCGGGATTGAGCCCTGAGGAGGAAACGTGAGGATTTGAGGGTGGGAGGAAAGCAGTTGAATTGGATGGACCTAAACGCATTTGTTTTTCGTGATGAAAGAAAACAAAGCAGTCGATATTCTCAAACAAAAAAAGCAATCAACCATACCCAATACCCACACATACCAAATCAAACGTGTCTGGGCTACTAAAAAGTAGGCAGATGTTTCTCATCTCAAATACTAGATGTTATTAGGTTCCTGTAATGAACTTGGCTGCCATTTCACCGTTTCCTAAACGTATCTCTAAAATAAAAGTAAGTTTTCACTAAAGTTGACCCAAACTTATGTGAAACTACAAAAGGTGACAAAACACCTATGGAGGTTCAAGTTCACAGTAAAATATGTATCAGTGGTGTCAGGAGGTCAGGTTTTATTTCCTATTGAAATGTTAATGCTTGTGTTGATGTCACTGCTGTTTTGGGAAATTACTCATGGGTTCAAAATTCTGTGTCTGTAGCGGAATGGTGAACTCTGATCTCCTAAATGCAAGGGAATAGGTAGTTCTACATTAAATGTGTTTCCCGCAGCAGAGTTGGAAACCAGGTAGATGCTGTGTAAGAACTATGAGTTACTAGTATTTAGCTGACAAGGTTAGTCATGAAGATTTATATTGAAACACTTTGTGTAACCAAAACTGTGAAAAGAACTTGTGAGTAGAATTCTGTGTACTGCATTTGAACTGGATCACTGCTAGGTCATCAAAGACAACGATTCTAAAAAATGAGGAATAATTAATATATGAGGAAATGTCAAGCCAGAACAGAATTTTACACTTAAGTTCTGCTGAAGGATACAGGTGTCTTCAGACCTCAGTGTGAAATTGGATGACTTTGTAAATAAAGAAATATTCCTTATAAAAACACACATACCTCTTTCATACAGTTATTTGAATGACAGTACCCTAAAACACAGATATTTCACAGTCCTCTGAAGGAAATAATTGAATAATCTGTGTATCATAGGAGTTGATATGTCCTCTGAGCTTGCTTGTGTTTTTTCCCATCAGACTGAGTTAATGTTTCTGGGTCTGTGCTGCAGATAGACATTACTTCCTTCACTGAAGGAACAGATGTCGGTAACTTGCTGGTTTCCATATGGACCAAACTTAGAGGAAGCTATTTTTTGTGCAGTTGAGTGAAAGCTGTTGTCAGTGAAGCATTGCCTAGGTGCTGAAGTTACTTGAGTTTGGTGGTTTAACCCTAGCAAGAAACCAAGGGCCACCCACGTGGTCACTTGTTCCCCTTGTGTTGAGATGAGGGAGAGAATTGGAAGGGTAAAAGTGAGAAAACTTGTGGGTGGAGATGAAAACAGTTTAATGGGGAAAGCAAAATCCATGCGTGCAAGCAAAGCAAAACAAGGACTTCATTCACCACTTCCCATGGGCAGGGAGATGCTCAGCCATCCCCAGGAAAGCTGGGCTCTGTCGCATGTAAGGCTCGCTTGGGAAGACAAATGCTGTCACTCTGAACGTCCCCACTTCCTTTTTCACCCAGCTGTGTACAGTGATCATGACATTATGTGGTGTGGCACCATCTCACTGTATACAGTGTAGGGGAAATAATCTCATTCCATTTGGTGCAAGTTCAAATTTGTCTGGGGTTTTAGATTACTAAGAATAAATACAGGTACTGAACTTGTGATTTCAGTTTAACAAATACGATAATAATTTATATCTTTTAAACTTCTGAAAATGTGTAACATCAGAACATGAATTTTCAATAACTGAAATGTTAACATAGCCAGATTATACCTATACAAAGATAGATGCTGAAAAAAGATCCTACATTCACAGTGACCCATTTAACCCTCGGAAGAAGGTTTTACAAAACAGGAATGCTGTGTGTGTAAATGTCCCAACTGAGGATGAGTTTGAGTAGAGTGTTAAGGTAAATAACTGGGCAGGAATTCTCTTTAGTCTGTAGTGGTATTTTTTATTGCTGCTCTTGCAGTGGTTTTCATGTGCATTTTGGTTTTTTGTTTGCAATGGTAATAGTAGGCAATTTCGTACTCTGTTGAAATTCTGCAATGTGTGATGCTTTTTTAACAGAATTGTAAGCTTTTAAATAAAATCAAAGTTCTGGTAAACTTTAGGAAAACCTGTGGTTATTGCCCTGTTGTTAAACTTGCAAAAGTAATTCCGGTATCGTGCATGCAGAAGTGGAACGTAGTGCAGGCATGGTAAGTCAGCATTTGGTGGCTAATAGTCAAATAAGTTTAATAAGGAACTTAAGCCTGTTCATGTTTTTATGCATGCAACAGGATCTTGCAGAAGCTTAAATTAGAAGTGTGACTACCACGGGAGTTTAATGATGACTCCTGTCCCAGTCTTTTAATTGCTGAAGCTGGTACACTTCGTCTCTTGGTCAGTAATTGTAACAAAATGCAGGGTTCAAGTTCTTCTAAAGTATCCATTGACGGGAAAGTTACCTGAAGTTTGGGACTCGTTTCCCGGATCTTAGAGGTTTAAGAAGCATGAAAATCTTTAACCAGAGATTACTTAATCAGCTGTTAGTCAGCTGCTGTGACATGGACCATGACATTTGAATTAGTGATTTTGCCTTGGCTAATCTGTGTTTCCCAGAAGGTATTTTATGTGTTGAGAATGCTGCTGCAGAGATTATTATAGTTCGTCACTTTGGTCTCCTCTGACTGCCCCCCTGTGTTGCATCAAACTTCAGCTGCCTCTCTGTCTTCACTTCCAATTCTTGCCCCTTCCACAGCCAAGCCCACTTAACAGACAGATGAAACTCCCCCTCCTGAATGTCTGGTTTAGCTTCAATTGCTGCTTTACAAAATACACATGTGCACATATTTTTATATGAGCACATGTATGCTTTGCTACTCATACCATTCACACTTCAACACAGTAATCCTGAATATCTTTACATCTGCCTCAGTATTGGAGCATATTAAAACTCCTTTGCCACTGCGCCTACAGAGATTTGTGCAGACTAGGAAGCCTGTTTGTGGGGCCAGTATTGTTTCAACGTACTTCCACACTCATTTAATCAACTGCTGCTTGCATGCTTTCATTAGCTTGTAATGACAGGGATTCTTTTTGCTCTTGTTGCAACTTCTGGTTGATTTCATGAAACTTTTAGATACTGTGTGAAACATTATAAATTTGGAGAAATTTTAGCAACTGTGTGGCTCACCAGCATGGAAGAATGTATGTGTCACCACGCCTCTATTACATCAATTTAGTTACATTTTCNTTACTCCTTTGCACCTTTTCAGAGATGGCTCAGAGAAAAACCACTTCAGCCAGTTGCCATGGGAGTAAGCGGCAGGGAAGTCACAGTTCTGTGTAAACCTGTTTCAGTAGCATCTGCAGTGTAAGCAGCCCCTTGCATCCTTGCTGGTCCTTTCCTTTACTGCAGTTGTTAATGTGTCTCAGTGGCTGAAAACGTTAATTTTTTAACTGGTTAGATCGTAGATTTGAAACAAGAAAGTGTTTTGCCACCAATTTGTCCTGGTACGGGGCAGGAATGAGTGACAGGAAGGATGGCAGAAAAGCATTAGGGGAAAAACCTGTTATGTTTGATCGGTATTTTCCCAAAGCAGAGAAATATCTGTAAAACCTTGGCCTGGAGGGAGCTTGGTTGAGGATTAAGACTGCATGGCGAAATCAGGCAATCAGTCAAATGTCTAGATGTCACCTCCAAGATTATTTTTGCATCCCATTTGAAGTTGTGCCTGGCATTCATCTGGCTCCATGGTGAGCTCCAGTTCCGGGAGTTTAAAAGTTATAAAAACACTAAATTTTTGTGAGGTCAGTTTTCTACCTGTTCCTTTTCTTGATCCGACTCAATGAGATCAAGCCTGAATTATAACAAGGAAGCATCAGCTGGAACCTCAAATGCACATGGTGGAGTATATTATTGCTATTGTTCATTTATTAATTTATTTAAATGTCACCTACTTACTGGATCACGTTCAAAACATGATAAACAGGCAAGATTTGGAGTTTTATTTACACTGGAGCCATTCACTGGTGCTCTGATGTCCTTTAGTTGCTGTCAAGAAGCATCTGAGGTACTTGATGGTTGAGTTTTGCAGTTGCACTTGCTGCAACATTTTTTAAACAGATACGTTTTTCATGCCCTACAGCTAAAGCCTCTATGCTTAGTATGCTGAAAAATGAGTAATCAACAAGAACTATTTGGTGTGTTGGAGGGAAGGATGAGAGTTTGATACATTCTCAACTGTTTGAACTTGTGCAGAATTAGTTTGCTAAGGAATTGAAATTTCCTGTGCTTACTTATCCTACATCTTCAGCTCTTTGTTTTAGATATATTAACAGTATAAGCTACAAGGAATATTTAATCTCAGTTGTCTTAAGGCATGTGAAAATAACCTGTGTGTGTGTGTATATAAATATATTCTAAAGTCTCCCTAAATTTTTAAATGATAAGCTAACTGCTTGGCTAATTAGGGTGGATATTCTAATTCTTTGAGCTTATTCCTTTCTGTCTGTTTCTTACGTGGTGGGAGTGGGGCAGGGAAGGAAGCAAGAGTGGGCAGACAAGACATTTTTCTCTGTCATCGTGATGCTTCACCTTTATATTTAAAAAATACCAACAAAACAGCAACAAGAAAAGAGCCCAAAATCCACTCTGTGCTGCTGAATCAAATAATTGTCAATCTTAATGCAAAACTTGCATGAACTGGGAAAAAAGCATTGCTTGTTCAGTAGCTTGGAAGAGCCAAAGCCTCTTTACTCAAGTGAAAATAATATGGCTGCTCAGTTAAGTGTTGGATTGTAGTGAACTCCCTGATGCATTGACTGACAGATGTGCCCGATGCATTCACACTACCAGGGAGCTGCTTCATTCAGCTCCCTTTTAAATGCCATCAAATTGGCAGGAAAAAGATCGAATCATGTGGCTTGATTGCTTAGTGGCTGTGTAAGCCTCCGATATCTGTCCGTAATGGGAAAGTGACTTGCAGAGCTAAGGGCAAAACAACCTGTGCAGTTGGGGTAGACTTGGTAGAGGAGGGGCAGGATTTTGTGTGAGTGCGTCATGTCAGGATTTCGGCCCTGATATTTTTCTTTTTTTGTGCTCACTGAAAAAAGTCTTTGTAATGGTCGGCCTTCATTTCATTTTACACTTCTCAATACTGTTTCTAGATGGTTCCTTAAAGGCTCCGAAGTGCAGTCTGGAGGTACAGTTTCACATTACACCTGCCCCCGTTACAGATGTGGTGCGGTTACATCCAGTGTGTAGCATCCTGTCTGCTGTGGTTGTTGTACAGATCTGATGCGGTTACATCCAGTGTGTAGCATCCTGTCTGCTGTGGTTGTTGTACAGATCTGATGCGGTTACATCCAGTGTGTAGCATCCTGTCTGCTGTGGTTGTTGTACAGATCTGATGCGGTTATATCCAGTGTGTAGCATCCTGTCTGCTGTGGTTGTTGCCCCTTCCAGCCGTGGCATTGGATTCCTTCTCCTCTCCCTTGTGTCAGAGCAGCCTCGTGCAGCTGTTGCCAAAGTCCATCCAGCTGATACCACGGAAAACTTGGAATTCATAACTTGCTTCTGTAGATACTGGGCTAAACGCTACTCCTCTGCTTAAAACTAATCTTAATCGCAGTTTGTGTTACACTATCCCCTCCCCCTTTCAGTTGCCTCCCGAAAGCTTATCCTTCCCTTCAGTAAGGAGATCTGAATGCCCCCTCTCTCCCCTTGATAAGCACGTCCCTCTCAGGAAGGTCATCAGCCAGCAGTTGCTAGGATACGGGCTGGTGGCTTTGGGTTTAGCAACCCAAAAGCTTCAAGAATGTGCTGAACAAGTAAGGAGCACAAGGACAGTTGTAAAAGGAAAGGGATGTTGGAGAGAATCTAAAGGCAAATGGTGTGTTGAGGAAAAAACGAAGTTGTGGGTGAATAAAAGATAATTTAAGTTTTAGCCTGCGATTTTTAGGTTTTAGTAGTTGCGTAACTGTTTCAGCTGATCCCAGTGAACTGTGGTTGGGAGTGAAATCAAGCTCGTGCTGTGTATTTGCAGAGTTGGGGTTATTGGTAGTTTTATTTATATGAGCCTTAAAATTAAGAATTTTTTTGTTAGATTAGGAGGGTGTGTAGCTTGTAGCTTAATTGTGCAGTACCTTTTAAACTGGGGCATGGGTATGCAACACTACATGAATTGGAGCTATTTATTAATTTAATGCTGTCTGAAGACATCCAGACTGAAAGAAATTTTTTTTTACTGTCTTTGAAGAAGTGTGCGTAGTCAGTTTCCTGTCTAGTTTTTTTTTTAACCCGTGTGATTTGACAAAGGATTTGTAGATTCAAGTAAATGTGCCTCAGAAAAGTGGTGCTTCTCCCCCACCCTGCTCAGAGGAAGTAAAGTTTGGAAATACAAGCCCACTCTTTTGAGGCCCAGGAGCAGAGTTGACTATCCAGGTGGTAGAACATTCCCAGGCTTATTCTTATATGTAGGGATTTTTTTGGGATGTGTTTAGTTTGGGGGCTTTTTTGTTTTGTTTGTGTGTTTTTTTCTTGGGGGTTTTTGTTGTTGTTTTTTGGGGTTTTTTTAATAAGTGCCCTGCTGTTTCATCAGCTTTCTCGTTGCAGCTTCTGGCAAAACCTCATTTCATGCACATAAGTCTTTTATCTGCACCGTCTGTGGAAAAAGTGTTCTGGAAACTTAACCAGACCAGAGTTCTGGGAGCTCAGTCACTCAGCCTCTTTGAGCTACTGGTGAGGTAGCTGAGATGAAATGTGCGGGAGAGGGTTTTAAAATCTTGTCACTACTATCATTAAGTGTATAAAACTCTAACTTTTCTACAAAAACTGCTGTGTGGATTTAGTTTCCTGAACTGTTTTTATATTTGCTCTGGGACTAAATGAACTAGGTAGGAGGAGACACTGTGTGCAGCCAAGTCTCTCCTAGGTGGGTGCTTTTATTCCTGGGCTGTCTTTACTTTCTCTGGCTCCATAAACTCTCTTTTCTGCACAGTAGGAGAGTTTCACTAAGACCTGTGACTCCAGTTTAGAGAGCACTGACCTGGGAGATCTGAAATGCAGGTGTGAACATCTTTTGTCTTAATTTTACTCTTTGAGGATTAGTGTTCTGCCTAGTGGACTCAGGCTAGTGTAGAGAGGCAAGTTTTTAGCTTCTCTTTAACCTTTTTGCGTCGGGCCTCTTTGAGCTTTAAGTAGAATACTTGGTATGTTAATGTCACTAGCCCTGGAAATGTTAGCTTTAAGGAGGCTTGTTGCTTTTGCTAAAATGTTTTGTTGGGATGTTTTTACCAGGTACAGTGAACTGCGCTTATCTCTGAAATTTGTATCACTGCATTGCATGATAACGCTTAGGGTGTGAAGCATGGGAAAAATGTGGTCTGTGGAGCAGGTCAAACAGTAGCTGTTTAACTCTTGATATTAGCAGGACAATACTTCCTTTGTTAGGAAAAGCTTTGTGATTTGCCTTTATCTGCTTGGGATTATCCTAAAAATCTGAATTCTTTGCAGAATTCTAAAATTAGAATGTAGTAAAATCAAACCTCTGTAGATACATGGATTTAGATGCAGTAACGCTGTGTGACTTTTTCTTCTCATTTTATTAACTGCTGCGTTATTACCTAGCTTTTGCTAGTTCCTTACCAATTGCTTGCTTGTTCCAGTCCTTCATCTTTTGCTTGTTTTACCTCTGTTGAGGTTACTGTGAAGCCTGAGTATTCTTTGGTACCTGGGTACCTGGCTAAATTAATAGGATGTGCATTGAGCTAATATGTGTTTTGGAATCTGTCGTGAAGCATTTTTGAGTTTCATTCTCACATCAAAAATCCCCAAGTCTATTGAATTTGCTTTTTAAACTGAAGACAATTTTTTTAATCCTTCTATTAAACTTCCTTTTTATTGACATTGCTCCTTTAATGTTTATTAAGTTGAAGGAGGCTGTTTAGGGACTGTTCTTTGTGTTGCAGAGTTTATGACTGTGAAGAGTTAGATTCAGCAAAGCTTCATAGTGTTTTGGGCCCAAGCTTCTGAAAGCTGTAACTGTACTGGGTCCTTTTGCTCTCAGAGGTAAGATGCAGAAACTGAGAATCCAAATCTGAAGCTAGGCCCTTTTTTTAAGGCTTTTTTTCTTTTTTACCTTTTGGGGAGGGGTCTCACTGATAAATTTAGGATGTGATTTGGTTTTTCACTGTTGATAAACTCTGGCAAAACAGCTTAACTGCGGCTTTGTGGCCATCTCAGCTGTGCTGATGTGACTCAGCTCCTGGGTGCTGCAAAAACCACTAAAATAAGTGATGCCAAATATTTGTTTCCCTTTATTCTTTTGTGAGGGCAGCTTTTAATCCAGTTACTTGATCAGCAGGACCCTGCCTTGCAGATGCTCCCTTTGGCTGCTGAGGATGCTGATGTTTGGTATTGTGAGGAAGCAGGAGATGATTGTGGGATGGTGGCTGCTTGTGGGGATTTCAGCCATGGAGACTGTGTTTGTGTTAGGTTGTGCCAGTAAACACCAGGGAGTCTCCTCAGCCAGCCACTCCTTGGTGTATACCTTCCTCCCTGCGTACTCCCTGCTTGCTAAGGGTGTTAACTTGACTCACTCACTCCTACAGGGCCTTAGGTCAGAAATGCAGGTTTGAAATAAGATGATGTAGAACTGTCCAAGTGAAGGTGGGAAGGGGGAAGAGTTGGGCAACTTTGCTCTGTAAAATCATTACAGCTAACTGAAAAAAGTAGGAGATGAACTGTGGAGAAGAGGTGTATTCAGAAGTAAAATGGGGATGGTGGGGAGATAGTTCTTGAGACTGAAATCTGCTTAGTGAAAAGATTTGATCACAGATATGGCTCTAATCTGCATTTGAAAGAAAAGTCTAAGCTGAAGTGTCTCTTCAGTGAATTTTATAGCTTGTGGCTCTCAAAGCACTAATGTGCATTTCTGGTCGTGATCACTACTTGCTACTTAAGGCCTCATCCAGTGGAAAAAAAGCATTTATATATTTAGAGACTCTCCTTGTTTGCATTCTGGTATTGGCAAACAAGACTGGTTTTGGAGAGCCTGGTGGTAAAGTAGTCTGGAAATGCAGTTGCAGGTGGATCACACTAAGTACAGCAACGTCTCTGAACTCAGCTCTTACTCTGTGTAGAAACTGTCCTGGTCCCCATGTAGGGAAGGACTGTGTCTGCTAGGTTACATAACCCTTCTGTGGCACAGCCCTATCTGATGCCAGAAACATTCCTGCCAAATTTAGATGCACACTTACATTTGTGTAAGCCAGTAATGCAGAATTTCAATGTGTCCCGATGAAATAAGAAAATACTAAATGCATAAGCAATTCATCTAATAAATTGTTTTCTGTTATTTATTAGTATATATCACAGCTCTGCTTACATCTGTGTTGGAATGAAGAAAGCTTTGCTCCGTTTAAGTTTTTTGTCTGCTTCCTGTTTTGAAGATTCTTTTATACTAGAAAGCAGCTTCCATCAGATTCCATAAAATATTGCATTTTCCCCAGATTATTCTTAATAATAACGCAGTTTGCTAAACTGTGTTCTACTTGAGTGATACTTAAAAGTTAGTTCAGATACTGAGAAGGAAAGAGTTTTTCTAAAGATCATCTACTGGTTTCTACCCCTTCAGAAATCATATGAAAAACTTGTTCAATCATACAGATATAGTTTGCAATGCTCTTTAGGGTCAGTTTCCCAGAAAAAGCATATTTTATTCCACATTAAGGAACTTAAATCTGAATGTTCAGAATCCAAACTGTGTATTGACCTCTTCCATCTTTTAATACATACTTTTTTAAGGAGTAATACTTAGTGTTCTTCATCAAGGGAAAAGTGCTTGTCTCTTCTCAACCAGTCAAAAATGTTCATTCTTTTGTTTGCCACAGCTGAATATGGCACATGTTCTTCTTGCAAAATACTTTGAAAACAATATACAGTCGTTTGGATCAAGTGCACTTCAAAGTTGGCTTTCAGGGGTTTTCTTGAGTCTGTTGTGTGCTTCTGAGTCTACGCTTTGCAGTGATTTATTTGCTGCAATTAGAAATTAGATATTTTAATGCTAAGCATATTTGAATAAGTGGGATAAATTGAGTCACTTGTCTGTGTCTAAACCAGAAAAGGTGTCTGAAAAGGATCTGAAATTTTATCCATAAAACCATGCTAACCAAAACAAATACAAATCTTCCTTCAGCTTGTTAAAATGTCTGCCTGTCATGTACTAGCAGTTAGATACCACAGTGGATCCACTCATGTTTTGAGGAGCATACTAGGGGGATGAAATAAATACAATATCCCTGATTTGTGTGGAAGCTGAAGGCGTAAAGCTTGGGAAAAAATGGAGAAAATGTCGTCTTGTCACTGTGTGTGTTGGCTTCATGTAGATCTGTAATGCAGAACTGTTTGTGTTGGACGTGACCTCAGTCACATCCAGCCTTCTGCTCCAAACAGCATCAACACTGAGTACTTTGCTCTTCTCTGTATCAGCTATCACCTGTCCTGTTTTTCTTTCTGATTCTTTACTGCTCGTGTAATAGTAGAAGGTTTTCATGTGGCACTGAAGTCCCATGCTGCTTTCAGCTTTGGTTGTGTTTTGACTTCCCTGGCAGGGGTGCTGCATGCCTGGGCAATATTTGTGTATTCTTCCCTTGGTAAGCTGTTCTTGCTTATTCCTCCTTAGGCAAAGCTCCTGATTGATCTGTTTATTTTGCTGGGTGTTGGGATGTACTCCTTGTGAGGTTAGCAATTGTCCTTAAATACCTCCCAGTTTTCTTGAGCTCTTTTGCTTTTTAGAACTGGATCCCACAGAATTCCAGCTACTGGATAAGTCAGTCTGCCCATATGAAGTACAGGGTCTGTGCTGGATTTGTCTTCCTCCTCGCAGGATTTTAAACTTCACCATTTCATGGTCCCTCCAGTCAGGGCTGCTGTTGATCCCATCTCCAGCAAGTTCATAGGGTTCTTTTTTCCTTGAAAGCAATTGCAAGAAGGTATCAAATGGGGATTGACTCATTTATTGCTATTTTTCCCTGAAATCTTTCAGAAACCTCTTAGATTTTGTGTCATGCTGTGTTGCCTTTCTAGTAGATGTCACAGAGGTGAAAATGTCCCCCAATAACTAGTCTCTGTCATTTTTAGAAACTTTCTAGAACTGCTGAAATAGTCTTCCTCGGCTTTCTTACCCTGATCAGGTGATTGGTAACAAACTTTGACTGTGATGTTGTCCATACCGTCTTTTCCTTTAATCCTGACCCACAAGCTCTTAGCCAGCCTGTTGTCTGTCCTGTAGAACAGCTTTTTGTGTTGCAGCTGCTCCTTCAGGTAGAGGGCAGGTCACCTGCTGTTCTTCCCTTCCTAGCTTTCTTGTGTCCATCCATGACAAAGCGCCAGTCACACAAACTGTCGCATACGTCTCACTCTGGTGTCGGTTCTGTGTGCAGGTGCTGTAGGTGGTTTCCCTTTTAATGTGCTTTATCCTCACCAGGGTCTCTCTTCTTCCTCTCTTCCTCCCACCAGCCTGGCCCAGGTACTTCCCATGGCTCAGTCTCTATTCCCTCCCCTGACTGCGAAGTTCAGATACCATTTCCTGGTAGATCTGTCATTTACAGTGCTCGTCACCAGCTCTGATGAGGTTGTTCATAACCCGCTTCCTCCAGTGGATCCCATCTCTAACTTGGCAGCCTTTATTTTCAGGTGTACTTGTGGCCGTAGAAATTGAGATGCTCCTTGCAGTGCCAATCCTGTAGTGAGTTCTTAACTTGAAGGATATGTCTCTACAAGCCTTTTTCCCCCTCACAGGCAAAGAGCAAGGGGAGTAAATGTCACCTGGGATCCCATGTCCTCCTTTTCCCCTGGAGTTTTCTAGTCACGCTTGATTTGCTCCAGGTCTCCTTTGTTAATAGGAGGTAATAATTAAGTGGGAAAAGAACAAAAAAGGAAAAAAAAAGGCAATAGTGGTGATGATAATAAGGGTCAGAGGACCCTTGACAATCTCTGACATGTTGAATCTGGCTAAGCCTCCTTCTCCAGCATATCTGGCAGCAAATGTGTCTTCTCTTGAGAAGGGAATATCCAACTAGTATTACCTGCCCCTCCCTTGTGTTGCTAATGCTCAGTCCGAGCCCAGCTAGCTCTGACATGTACCTTAATTGAGGTGCTTGCTGTTTCTGCATGCTCATGTTGACCCAAAAGAAAGAGAAAGTGGAAAACAGCTTTGTGTTTGCAGCCTTAGTGTAAGAAAAAGGCTGTGGAGCAGTGGTATAATAAAAGAGAGGTGTTGGGTGATGTGCAGTAAGAAAGGAATTGAGATTTATGCAGAAGCTCTGATAATTAGAAGGCTCAGACTAATGTTTGAGTACCTCTCTTAGCAGCTAGTGTGTTGTGGAAGCTTCATGTGCAGGAAAGATTGTTGAGTGTTATCCCGTGGATTGTGTGCTTTAGCTTTCATTGACATGTTTGCATGCAGTCAATGTGCATGAAAATACTACTTGGACTTCAAAAGTATCAAAAATTGAAACTTTAAAAATATTTTTATGACACTCTTCTATTTTGGGCAAGGCTCTTCAGGCTGTTGGATTCTGCTTTTATTTGGGACATGGTTACTATGTCAATTTGTATGTTTGGATCAGAGAAATGAGTGCTGTAGTAGAAACTATTTCTGGCTTTTGAAGCACTTGAACCAAGCTGACAGGCAGTGATAGGTGGCACTACTGGAGTCTAGTTTCCTAGGAGTGTGTCTCTGAAACATAGTGTTTCCAGCTTTTAACATAATTTTTCTTCCCAGCTGCCAGTGTCCCTTTCTCAGTGTTCTGCCATGAAACTGTGTGATGTCCACTTTGAAATTATACTCACATGAGTTGTCTGGCCATGAAGAGGCAAGAGATAGTTGAAGAATCTAATGCTTCTTAGCTCTGTCAGTACAAATCAGTACTTGGGGACTTCTGGTTGTACTGGCCTGTTATTTCTGCTTTTATATTTGTTTGAAATTGTCAAAGAGATGAACAAGCAACAGCTGAAGAGGGAGAGATATAAAACATTGATCGTACAAGTCCCATTTGTTTAGAAAAGTAGTCAAAAAAATCAACATGTGGATACTCATCTGTCCAGTTTGTTTTGGCCATGTTGTGTTTCAGCAGGTATCAACTGAAAATCAGAAGGGCTTTTACTTTTTCATAGTAGGGATGTGTCATAGCATCCCCAGAGTATGAATTCTATTACTCACTATCTGCTGTGAAGAGGCAGAGTGTTGCTCTTACATGAATTATTGTCCAGTTTGTGAAATTCTCAGCAGGTCCTCTTGTGGGAAGGGGGAAGCGAATGTGTGTGCTGTGGTCCTTTGTTGTGGAACTTCAGATGGCAGTGTGAGTGTGACTGGAGATGCTGCAGCACAGCAGCAGCTCTGCTTCAGTGAATTACTTCAGAATGAAAGCTTTTAATTTCCCAGGTTACAGATTTGAGGCTTTTAAGGAAGTGAGTAACACAATAATGTATTTGATTATCAGTCACTTAAACTCTGCTTGAGTTCACATCGCTTTTCTTTAATATAGTAACATTGCAGATGCAGAAATGCAATTTGGAGATGAACTTGAGATTATTGTATTACAGTTCCCTAATGAGGCCGCAAGAAAAAGGGAAACAAGAGCATGGAAGCTGCTGAAAAAAACAGTTCAGGAATTTACATTAATAATTTAAATGCTACTGTCTATTATGGGAACATGAATGTACTCTACTCATAAATAGAGGTGATGGGTAGTAGTAGTGTTGTCTTTGTTTATATAGAGCTGACTAAATTTAATCTATTCACTAGTCAAACAACTTTTTAAAGAGGTTTAGAATGGCTAGTTTTACACTTGGAAATATGAAAAGATCCTTTAGGAGGGGATAGGATTTGTGACCAGTCAACCAGTATTCATGGAAATCACTATTATTTAGGGAACTGTTGTAATTCAACCTAGTAGCAGAAAATTAACTGTTCAGATCTGTTTACTGTGGTCAAAAAAGAGGTGGTACAAACCTATTAGAGTTGTCTTTGAAAAGGTGTCCATTGTTGGTGAGAGACCTTGCACGTAAATCTCTTTCCTACCTCAAGCTGATGTGGGTTTTTTTGGTTGGTGTTTCTTTTTTTTTTTTTTTCCCCAGACTGAAGGTAATGTCATAAAAAGTAATAGTATGAATGGTAGGAAACAAAATAATCCTACCTAGTTTGTTAGTAATTAACTATTCTGAAGGCCTTTTCTTGCAGGCTGTTGTCTGGAATTTAGTATATCAAGTGATTTCTCTTTCTCAAGGATTTTTTAAAATAGCTGTTAAAGATCCCATTGTTTTGTCATCAGGAAGAGAATGCGAAGACTTGAAACAGAGCAAAATTTTAGTAAAGCAGAAGGGTATCTGTTGGGTCCCTTCCAACTCACCATATTCTATGATTTACTGCAGGAAGCTCCTCTACCACACTGGAGCTCCTCTACTATATGGAGAAGTGCAAGTTAGAACACAAAAGCACTGCGTAAAATCATTTTAAACTTTTTCACCTGAGGCTGTTACTTTGCATCTGTAAAGGTGCCAAAGCCACCTATCTTCCTCACACCATCCGCTCTCCTGGTGGCCTTGCAGCTCTCATGGCTGTGGTCACATCTGTGTGTCTGTCTAGCAACCTGCACACATAAAATGACTGAAAATCTGAGCTTGGTTTCCAAGAAGGTGGACAAAACAGTGGCTGTACCAGTGCCAAACCCATTTCCATCATGAGCAAAGGGTGCGCTCTCCACATCCTGGCTGTGATGTGCAAGCCTGCTCACTTGATGTAAGGGAAGCCTGTGTTTGTTGTAAAATAGGGGGAATCTTGCTTCAGGCCTTTTGAGTAGCTCTTTTTGTGTCACTATATGGATTCTTTTTCAGGGTTGAATCGAGGAAAATTTGTTGTTTGGAAGCATGTTTGCCTAGAGGCATGTAGATAAGGATTGCACAGCCTTTTTAGAGGGGTAAGACAAACAGAAAAGACAAACAAATGCAAAAAACTCATTGAGATTTTTGGAAGTCTATCTCCCAGTAGATAGAGGAGCCCTTATAACTCAAGGCAAAGTAACTTACTTCCAACCCAGGACTTATCAAGAATTCTTTCTAATCTGGCAGACTTCATTGCTGTTCCATACTTTCATTTTACAGTGAGGGAGTAATAGTAAGGTGATTTTATAGTGACTTGAAAATCTGCTGTTGGAAATGGTTTCCAACGGCAGTTTAGGTTTGTGTGGGACTTGAATTGTGGAAAAAAAAAAAAAGTATGGCTTGAAAGATGTAGCTGCCTGTTGGATGTAATTCCAAATGAGCAGCATGGGACTTTGTGCTGTGTTGGGTGACAGGATCTGCACAGGCCCTTCAGTGGTGACAAGTCTTACTGATGGCATGATTTCTAGATAGGAAAAGTATGTCATAGAACACTTACAGGGAAAACCTGCATGTGACTTGTTTTCAAAACATAAAAATATGTTTTTATAGGTCTAACAAGAAGCCTAACTATAACTTCAGTTGACCCGTCAATGTTTGAAAAAGCACAAGGAGAGAAAGTTACGTTGCCATGTACTTTTGAACTCTCGGAAGAAGATGAAGGCCCACTAGATATTGAGTGGGTATTGATACCAGCAGATAATCAAAAGAGGGAGAAAATAGTAAGTAGAGACTTCTTTTTGGGCAGTGTTAATTCATCTGTTTGAGTTAGGTCAATGTATGAGTTTTGTTACTGACTTTTTAAACTTCCACCTTTTCAGGTTGGGATGCTTGTGATCTTAAATTGCTTTGAAGCACCAGTCATATGAAATCTAGTGGAAGTTTTGAAATACCAGATTAAGGATGAAATATCAAGACATTTTTCACTATAAACTTGCCTTCTAATGAAGAACTCCCAAATTAAATACATTTTGGTTCCAAAAAGGAAACTTTGCTTTCGTACCTGTATTATATTCCTTATTGAAAACAGATTCATGAGGACTTTAAAATTTTAAATATATTGACTCTTTTAGTTATTAATGCTTTCCTGCCTTTGGAAGCCTAATCAGTATTAGTAGGCAGGTTTTGCAGAATTAAATTAGAGCAATTCTAAACAGTTTTCTTTCAGCCAGAAGTCAATGCTGACATATTGGTACTTGGTCAGGTGTTTGGTTGGAGTATTCACTATAATGCTGTGTGTGGTGATATTTTGAAGATGGAGATATTTGGCTTTGTCCTGTCTCTGGGGTTAAAACTATAGAAAGAAACTCGAGTATTCAGAGAGACCAAATTATTTAAAATGTTTGCACACTAAGTGGATTTCTGAATCATATTTCTTTTTTTCTATAGATAATTATGTATGCTGTAGACAGGGTTTATAATCATTATTATGGTGCTACGACTGGGCGAATGCAGTTTACAAATCTTGATCCCAGATCTGGTGATGGTTCATTGGACATCCTGAATTTAAAGGCAGCAGACACTGGCACATACCAGTGCAAAGTGAAGAAGGCTCCTGGAGTTCAAAGCAAAAAAATACAGTTGACTGTACTTGGTAAGATAATTTATTTTCTTAAATTTTCAGTGATGTTTTTTATGTGCTTATTCCATCCTATTTTCAATGTCTGAGATGAAAACTTCCAGTTGAGTAGTGTTGTACTGAATCTGTGCTGATTATGGTCATTATTGAGGCCTTGGGAGGGATGGGCATAATTCTGTTCTAGGAGGTGAAGGGAATAATATTTAAAATAAAGAGCATTTTTAGAAGTTCTGTGCCTGGCTCGTATTTCATAGAAAATCTTTCAGTGCATAGAAATGGTTTGTGGCACAAACTTTATCTTTTGCAAAATGGGCTGACTGCTAGAGCACAACCAGTAAGCATTTTGATTGTGACTGTTGTTAATTCAGTGATGTTTTGTTTATTAGTAAAGCCAGCAAGGACCAAATGTTCCATTGAAGGATCACAGGAGATCGGAAAGGACGTTACCTTGAAATGTGTGTCGCAAGAAGGATCCCCACTTCTGTCTTATGACTGGAGGAGAGTGTCTGGCACACACGAACTTCCTGCCACTTCCATGCTGAGTACTGTCAAACTTCATTTATTACTCTGAAATACTTAAAAAGATTGCAATAGTGTTTTTAGCTTATATTGACTTGTGAGCATCCCAGAGTTAGTGCTACTATAGAGTAGTCAAGATCAAATGTCACTTCCGCCCTCTGATTGTGGTTTTTAATTCAGGATGGGAAATGTTTCAAGCTTCAAGTTGAGATTCTTACCATTAAGCTGCAGTATCATGCTCACTCGTGCCCAAGTGTTAGGAGTTCTCCTGCTTGCTGATGTTTTTGCTTTTGTGTTCAAGTGGACAGTAGGGAATTCAGAAGTGGCTTCAGTTTGATTTAAAACAAGCAAAAAAATCTCCTTTTTTTTTGTAAGCTTCTGCACTTTATTAGAGTACGTAATATCTTATAACACAGATCCCTAAAAATCAGCTACAAAGGAAGAACTTAAATACTGTTCTTCATTTTGAACTTGACTCCTGGTAGTGCTAGCTGATGTCTCTTATTTCTTGTTTTGGCAGTGAATGGTTGATCATTAATGTCCTTCTCTGTACCTCTCAAGACTTTAGGCTAATGTTGTTATGCCCCTTCTATCTTCACATCCCAAATTTGGCTCATGGTAACAAAAAGAGCAATTGACAACATCAGTGCTGGACAAGAATGAGTGGGAAATTGTGCAAGAGTGACTTGTAACTTACTAAAATCATGTTAGTTTTGGGCTTGTGAATGTAGGTTTGGGGACACTGAGAGTGTTCTCAAGACTCTAGACACCACCTAACTTAGTCAGCAAGTAGAGCAAGTCAAATGCTGTGGAATACATTTTTAACAAGGTAAGTCTTTTACAAAAAATAGCATTTTACAGCATGATAGAACTTTGTTTTAATCTGGATATCTTTAATATGGCATCTTTAAGTTAAGATTTCATGTATGTGCTGAATTAATAGTTCTATGATGTTGAATATGGAATTATATTTAGGAAAATGATAAACCTCTACCTTCTGTTGTTTGTAGATAAAAATACAGGGGAACTTCTTCTGAAAAATGCCTCTCGAGAGTATTCTGGTAGATACAACTGTGTGGCCTCAAACAGAGTTGGCACGGATGAATGTTCTGTTGAGCTGAATGTCACCCCTCGTAAGTGTTTGCTCTGTAATAGTCACACAGTGTTCTGTATGTTAAAACTGAACAGTCTTTTTCTCTAAACTCCTGAAAGGTTAAAAACCCCAACACTGTTATGTAACTTGTGGGTGCCACTTCAGGTCTTACTCTTTTAAATGCATGTGATTGAGCACTTCCCCTCTGATTCAGTGACGTATTATTGACCTGCCTCATGTGAAGCATGCTGCGCTTAATGTTAAAAGAAAGTTGGTCTTATAACTTTGACATTTAACAAACAGTGTTGTTATTTGTCTGTTCTAGCCGTAAATACAGCTGGTATAATTACTGGAGCTATTATAGGAACGCTGCTGGGTCTCTCTGTGCTGTGTTCTCTCATCTTCTGTTGCTGTAAGAAGCACAGAGAGAAGAAATACGAGAAAGAAGTACATCATGATATCAGGTAACAACATGTCTCTAGTTTCTGAGCAGTATTATTGGAAGATTAACTTTTAAATGTGTATTTCTGCAAATAAGTTACTTAACAGTTGAGATTTCTGTCTTAATCTGGAAAGCTTATTATAACACACTGATGGCTTGTCAGAGAACTTTTTGTGGTTTGTCTAACTTCAGTAAACATTTTAAAGGCAATGAATATTGAGGGTTTGGGGGGGGTTTTGTTACTTTAAAGGAAGATGTAAGGATTTTTTTGCCTACTGCATCAGAATAGGAAAAAACAAACTGAATATTTGTTTTAAAGTAGCGGTGACTGAACTCTTGTTCTGCAACTGGTGTTTTTGGTTTTTGTTTATTTCAGAGAAGATGTTCCACCTCCAAAAAGTCGCAGTTCAACAGCTCGCAGCTACATTGGCAGCAATCGTTCTTCCCTGGGCTCAATGTCTCCCTCCAACATGGAAGGATATACCAAAACTCCATATAGCCAAGTCCCAAGTGAAGACTTTGAACGTGCTCCTCCTCAAAACCCAGCCTTTGCACCTTCAAAGGTAGCTGCACCTAATTTAAGTAGAATGGGAGCTGTTCCTGTGATGATTCCAGCACAAAGCAAAGATGGGTCAATAGTATAAAATATTATTAATTTAAAAGCTGTTTTTTAAAGTGTTCATTGTAAGTATTAGAGAAAACTACTGTGTTCCATCCCTCATTTTAACACTGGCATGAAATTTTCCTTGAAGAAAATATACAAGTTAGTTTGAAAAGCCACCAATTCTCATATTTAATTTTAAACTTATTAGTATATGACAGTTGAACTATTTGCTAAAAGCGTTGAAGTTCATAAATAAATATCGGACACTGAAGGTATTTGGACCTCTGGTAGGTTGCTGAGGAGGCTCTGACACTGTCAGCTAATGTGCAGTTCTGAATGTGTAACAGTGAGACACAAGTGGGAAGTAACAAAAGCATTTCATGTGTAGACCATGAAGTTTCTCAGAGGTCCTGAGACTTTATTCTCAGTTGTGGAATAACAGAAATATTTTAAATAGGCCACTGTCTGGTATAGTTGCAGGGTGCTGAAATACCAAGGATGACTTTGAATTCTGTTCAAATTGAATATTTATGTGGTTCTTTAACCTAGTAATGTTTGTTTGGAGTACTTGAGCTCTTATTTCAGGGGCAGATAGTTATTTGATTGGTTCAATTAATTTAATTAATCTGTTCTGAATTTAAAATGGCAGTGAGTGGAAGTGTGACAGGAGACCTTGCAAGTTCTTTGAAACACAAATTTTTCTACAATAACAAGCTCTGGGCCTGTCAGATAATAATATTTGTTATCTGATGCAAGAGGTCCTATCAGGTTGTTGGTAGTGCTATCTAAGCTCTAAAATCTACAGATCAACTGTTACTGTCACAGCAAGAATGAATTAATGTGTCTTTATACAGGTCTTTAAGTTAATTGTACATTGCATTTTCCAACTCCTAGTTAGATACTAAGGCAGTGCTCTTAGGTTTTTTTTCCAAAGCAATTTCCTAGAAGCTCCATGGGGATTTGATGTAACCTGTTAAGTAACTGGTATTTGATGTCTGTCCTCTTGCTTTAACCACTGTGGAAACAACTTTTCCCATATGCACCTAAGCAGTAGTCAGCTCTTGTTCAGGATGCTAATGTCTGGCTGTATGAATTTGCAAGGAGCTCAAAGCTCACTTTTCCTTGCCTTTTCAAGAACCCTAAATATTCTGAACCAACGTTCAGACTGTGGAGGCAAGAGTTCCATGTGGCTGAGAGGAAATAATTACCCAGAACTGTTGATACAAATCTCACGTTGCAAGATTAAAAACACTTCTTCCCAGTTTTGCAAACTTAAAGCAATACAGGAGAAACACAACAATTCCTTATCTTACTTTCATGTGTATTTAAAGACTTCTGGTAGCTTCTGATGACTGTTGTTATATACCTGCAAAAGCTCCGTTTAAAACTCAGTGCAGTTTGAATCTGTGATTTTTTTCTTCCTTCCTGTTTTCTACCTTCCTGATCCTGTGCTGGGGAGCAGGTGGGGGAGAGTTTTTTCAGCTTAGTCTAGCTAGAGATGTTGAACTGCAAGGTATTTTGGAAAATTGTAAAAGCATTATAGTATGTGCACTGATGTTGATGAAGGAAATATCTGAATAGCCTGTTGAAAGATGCTAGGATTATTTGTGTGTAGCAACAGTGTGAGAAAACAACATTCCCCCAGACTTCTAGGTTTAGTATCTGCTTTTTTTGTAGCTGCTTATAGATCTGTGATGAATTCTTTTGCTTACTACTAAATGTTTGTCCTATCTGTAAATAGGTGCACAATTTTTGGCTGGCACTATTAATATAAAGAAATTCTCCTGCCCATGGCAGTGGTTGGTACAAGGTCATCTTTAAGCTCCTTATGACCCAAACAATTTCATGGTTTTAACATACCCTTCATACTGAATTTAGAAACTTGAATGGCTATTAAGTAATATGGAGTTAGTTTTACACATTTGGGACTTTTTTAGATTGTAAACTGATACTGTTAGAGATCAGATTTTTTATCTTTCATGTGTGCCTTGTCAATAAACTTTGCCTGATTGTAACTTCAGTTTTTATGAAATTTCTGGTGCCTAAACATACTGTATGAACAGGTGCTTAGATGATGGTACAGTTCTTAAAACATGACACTGTGATCTGATTTCTTGATTCTTATGTACTATTTATACCTCTTCATGCCTATTTTTGGATGTGAACTTCAGTGTCTCTCTCTCTGTATTGTTCTGTATTTCAAAACGTCACTTACTCCTTCAATTGCTAATTATGGTTTGAGTGTTTGTGTTCCTGAAAACTCTTTAGTTGTTGTACCAATGAGAGTGATGATTGACTTTTATTTATGTGGTAAAGAATGGGTTTAGTAAATGTGCCAAACATAGCTTCTGAAGAACTATAGATGAGGAGACATCTTTTTGCATCCAATTATTGTGATAGAAGAGACTTCCAAGACATTAATCATACACTGATTGTTTACCTTGAAACTAAGGCCTTCCTTGATCAAAAGGGTGTAGTTACTATAAATACAAGTTGAGTGCAAGACTAAACTGAATCACAGACTGAGAGAGAGCTATAAACCTAAGGAACCAGGCAGCAAACCTACTAAATTTGGTTCTAAGCCATCTGTGGACCTATGTGTATTTTGGTGGTTTGGGGTTTTTTTAATTAATTTTTTATTCGTTTGTTTTGGTTTGTTTTTGGTTTGGCCTGAGACCCTGTAACTTACAGTCAGGTAAGCCCTAGGACACAAACGCAGAGACCTGCCTCAGTAAAGCACGCAGAGCAGAGTTTACACATGCTTGATGCTCTGTCAGCTTGTGCAAAATAATAAATGGACAGAAGGACAGCCTGATGTGCCCTCAGAGCCTGGCTGTTAGGCTTAGCAGCCTTGACAGTGTCTGTCTATTTATGTAATTGCATGGAAAAGTGACAGAAATTGAATCTGACATAGTCCTTATCTGAAATATAGAACCTCTGACTTGGGGTAAACTCTGCCTCAAGTTGCTATCATCATGCCTTTTTGGGTGGATGCAACACTACTATGAAAACATAATACTGCTTCTATAAATTATAAATTATTTCTTTTGTCACTAGATTGTTCACTTACACTGGATTATGATTCTCAAAAGCAGCTACTGTATTTAACAATAATTTCTAGCTGTATGGGAGATGCACTGGTTAAACATGTGAGGTGTCCGATGTGACAGAGAGCTCTGCTGACAGAACACTTTTAGGAAGTAATGGCAGCTGATATACCAGTTAGGAGGTGGCATTTTTAATGTCTCATTTTATTAAAAAAAGGGGGAGGGAAGGGGAGGGAGGGTGGTACCATTGTGTAAATACTATAAGTGAGCTCAAAAAACCTCTAGTTAATGTCATGACTGTAAACTTGCCTGTTGAGGACTACTATATATAGAAAGAAACCCCATAATTTTAGCATGGTGTGAATAAAGTGTTAGACTTGTAATACTGTAGAGGTTACGTAACACTTGTCCATACATTACAAGAGTTTTCATCAACTTTCTGCAGTGGATATTTAAAGATACTTGTGTGAAACTTCCTTCCCTAAAAACGAATACTTCTTCCAAAACTGTGTGGTGCACAGAAATGCCTTGTTGGAGGGGTAAAACATGACTTTTGAAAGAAATGTACAACGCATACGTCTTTCTCAGCTCTTGATAGTCTCATGCATATTAGATGTATGCTTCCTGTTTAATAGTGCAAGTAAGACTTCTGAATTGCAAGTTTTTCTGTAATGCTGAATATTGTATATTACTGGTTTCCATGACAAGCTTTTAGTTTTGTTCTGAGCAGTGTATATATTCTGGGTCACTCTAGGTCTTTGTTCCAGTCTAAAGATATTATGCTATTTGTGTCACTTAAACCTTGTTTTATACACTCGATAGGTGCTTTTTGGGGCCCTTTGTTTAGTAGTCCCCTAGCACTGAGGCATAGCTCAGCTGAAATCAGAGCAATAACAACTTCCTGGGATCCAAAATGTTACAATGTTACGTTACACTTCTCATGCACAAAGCATGGACTTTGAACATTGATATGAATTTCAGTATGAGGTTTTATATTCACACTTTTGGGGGAATGGTATTTTAAAATACAGGTATTGTGAGTGAATTTGTAAAAAAAAAATCCAAAATTTTAAAATGCTGTAGTTCCATGACAGACTTGTGTACTTTTTGAAATAAAACTGTTGGAGAAAACAGTAGTCTGTCTTTATTTTAAAGCAGCACTTGTGTATGGCTTCAGCTTTCTCTCGATGTAATTGGAAGTGAACTAATAAATATGGCTGTGTATATCATGCTGGCATGAATAATCTTATTTGTTGCTTCTTTTCCCCCCTTCCAAGGCAAGTAAAACTTTAGATATCTTAAAATATGCACTTTTAGATGGGGTTTTTAATTGTGGATATCAATAGTTATTCTGAAACACAAAGCTGGAGAGGAACTTTAGATTGAATTTCATCCCTCTTTATTTTAGGTAGAACCAAAAATTCCTGAAACTGAATAATCTTTGTCTTTAAAGTTCAAGCAAGCAGGGTGACAGCACTCAAAGCATGTTGATAAAATGCTCAGGTTTTTTGTATTTAATGTGTTAATGTGCATCTTTTTACATTTCAATGAAGTTGACTCAGGATACTCTGCACCACTTGACCTTGCAAACCAACTGATTATTGTCCTTGTAATTTTACCTGAGATTAATGTGATTTCTCCAGTGTCATCTTGAGTGTATATCCAAAGTCTGGCATGGGCTCCATTTGCTTTAATGGCATGTATTAAGTTTGTATCATTGGAGGCATAATTAGCTGACGTTTGCTCATAATGTGTGCATGTTCATGTGATAATGCATGCCTATCTTCATATAATAATGTGTTCTGGGCCAGACCAGACGATACATGTGTACACAAGCATGTGATGTTAAATGGAGTACTGGTGGATAAACCTCTAGGATTTTTCTTTTTTAAATTTCAAATTAATACTCAAATAGAAAAGGAAACCTAATAAAAGTGGAAGTTCAGATCTGTCTCTGTTTATAGAGTTCTAAGAAACCTTTCTTACACTCTTTTTAACATTCATGTCAAGACTTGGGAAAGGGTGGAAGTGTTGAACTTAGGGTGGCAGTTTTGTGACAGATGGCTCTTGCATGCCTCAGCTGCTCCTCAGGTCTTTTATTTGGAGGACAGGTGACTGTGAACCAGAAGCTGAGTACCTCCAGCTTGTCTGTGGAATTCCAGCAAAGCATCTAGAACTTTCCTGAGTGTCCTGACAGATCAGAGGGCACTCAACACCTGGTAGTTCTACAGAACCTCTGTGGTCCTTTATATGTGCATTAGACAATGCCTTGGATAAAATTTCATAAAAGGTCTGGCTGGCTGTTTGTTTGTTTCTCTGAACATCTTGGCTGTGTCTTTTGAGCCTACTATCTCAAATTTGTTACCCTGATGGAACAGCTTGAGTTCTTTCAAAGCTCTATGGTAATAGGCAATTAATTGCTAGGCTCTTTTAAAAAGCAGGTAATGACTGCAACTTAGCCTTGTTTCCTTGTTTCTGTAAAATTCATAAAGCAGAATAGTTTGTAAAGAAAATAGCTGATTAAGTAGCAGAAGTAAGAGTGGGAATGAAACAAAGCTATGAAAGTTACCTTCCTTTCCAAATCTCAGCTTATTCTAAAAGTACCTTTCGCTTGTGTATGACTGTAGGTGATTGCTCAAAACATGAAGACTTGCATCTTAATATAAAAATAATGTGTGTACTTGAGCTATGATGGTTCTGTTGCTTTTCTTAATTTGCTTTAGGCTTTTTGCAGAATGGTGCAGGCACAGCTACCAGGAGAAGAGAATGAACCTTTAATTTTATAAAATAACCACTCTGGCAGAAAACTGGCCTGGAGGATTGTGTTGTCCCTGCTTCTGACTTCCATTCAAAGTCAAGTTTCTGGAAATAGGGAGCTTTTAAGTATCCTTTGATTTTCCTATACTTGGAAATCAAAGTTAGTGTCACTCTTGTAAGTTGGTGTTTTGAAGACTTCGGCTTTCAGCTGTTGAAGCACTGGTCAGGTTGCTTTGGATATGCAGAGTCAGTAGCACTTAGTGGCAGCAGCTGCTATTTGGGTCCTCACTTTTAGTGAAGTTTCTTTTGGTCCATGCTGTCTAGAGAAATACACGAAGGACAATTGTACCATATTATTTGGGGAACAGAGCAGTGCAATTCATACAGGAACCCTGCATGATGCCAGGGTTGATGGAGGGAGGGAGGGGAGCTGCTTTGTGAGGAAGTTGAGCTTGTTGGTTACACAACTTGATTATGTAACAGTTTTTAAAAGTGGCAATATTAGAAGAGACATTAACATCTGAAAGCACATCATTTTATCTTTGGTAATCTAATTTTTTCTTGAGGGGAAAACCTCTGGAGGCAGTGTCCGCTGGGAAGCGCAGGGAGCTGTGTGATGCCTTGACAGTTGTCCCACTTCCAGGGCTGGATGCTCTGGCTCTGGGAGCTGCAGGCAGGGCAGAAGCTGAGTGCTGTACCTGAGGGGTATTGTACTCTCTTTCCCTGAGAAGTTTCCCTAATTGCAAAATGGGGAGAGGAAAGCAGTGAGTCTGATCAGTTTCTGGGGAGATTTGTATCAGGAATGTGGATTCTGGAAGCATGCACGAACTTTCCAACTTCTTGAAGCCTTTCCCAGCTCTGGTCTCCAGCAACATCTGGCTTAGGGGTTTTTGGAGTCCGCAGATGTTTTTTGCATTTAGAGTTGCTTTTGTAGCCAGCATACCTTCATTGCTTAAATTGCAGAACCTTGTACTGTGCCTACCATCCAAAATTTCTGCATGTGATGGCTTTGGTCATATGATTACTAACAGTACTGTATAAAGAAGCAGAAGAAAGTGTAGATTCTCCTGAACACCCCAGACAGGGCAAATGGTGACAGCTCAGCTTTTTGGTGCTCTGGGCACAAACATCTCCAGGGGTGCGGTGGTCACTTGGGTTGGAATTTGCTATGAAGAAGTACTGAATCAGATGGTAAAGAGCTATACAAGTAATTTAATACTATTAGTAAATAATTTCTAATTATGTGAAGTTCTGTGTGAGTAGGAAAGCAACTTCGTGTTTTGTTTCTTGTGGCCAGTTACTGCTGTACCAGTGAAATAACACCTCTTTACAGCTTGTGACTTGTCCTGCTCAGTGATTTGTAATTGAAACTATTATCCCATCCAGGGATCTGAATCTCACTATTTCGTGCCACTTGGTAATATTTCACCCATGAAACATCAGTGGGGATTAGTCAGATTTCAAGGAAGTTAAAGTGTGCAGCGGAGCGCTTGTTCCTGATATTAAAGGGCTCTGATTGCAGCCCTTGCCACTCACAGATGACTCCTCAGGCAGCTGAGTGGGTGGTGTTTCAAAGACACTATTTGCTGAAGTCAAAACACTTGTGCTATGCCTTACTTAGCTGTAGGAGATCAAGATAAAATTAATTTAAGATTTCTGTTTCCCGGTGCAATAGCTCAGGTGGGAGAGAAGCCGATACTTTAGACCAGGAATAAAGGCAACTGGTGGGAATACATAAGACTCCTGAATTGTTTTGACTGCTAAAGATGACAATTCTGGGGCACAGCTGGTGGTTTGTGAAACATGTCAAAAAGCTTATGTTGTGCCTGCTAGCACTGTACTTCTTCTCCAGATAAATAAAATGCCCTTCCATGTCACTTCCAATCCTGTAACTGTGAAGACCACAAACAGTTCGTCTCAGCTGTAAAATACAAAATAAAGGTTGCAATTAGTTTATTTTCACATGTCTTCCCTTTTTCTTGTTGGTACATGAGAAAAATTCAGACTTACTAAAAGGACACAGCTTGAAATGAACTGTTTGGTCTTGCCCTGGTTTCATCCTTGTAGTCTGTAAGTCAAAATAAAGTTGCTTAGGCATTGCAATATCTTTTGCTTCGGACTTGAGTCGTGGTTTGGATGACCTCTTTAGGTAGCATATTTAATTTAATGACCTTATATCCCTATTTAAGATGGGAAAACTCACTGTGTTTAAAACAAGGAACTTCAAAAAACAAAACAATGCTGTGGATTCCCATACTGTCTCCAGCCCACTTGGAAAAAAAAAGTATGACTAAATATGAGTGCTTTGTATGGAAACCGAGTAATAAATGTTGTGTTTGGGAATTATGAGTGTCCCCCACAGCTGATGCTTGGCAGCCTCTGTCCCCATCTCTCTGTGCCTAAATGAGACCGACCGTACAGTGCTCTGCAGTGACTTGCTCAGAGTGTTTTCCCGCAGAAAGCTGAGGAACCTTCTAAGGTGCCAGGTGGTTATTTTCTTATTGCTTACTCAGGAAAGTAATTGAGGTGAGAAATATGCATCAGTTAAACCTTTTTTTTTTTAATAAGTTCTAATAAAGAGTTCTGTAAATGTACAGTTGAGTTATGAATGTAGTTTTTGATTGGTTTTAACAGTTCTGATGAGAAGCACTATATTTATATCATGTGTGCACACACTGGTGCTAGGATTGAAGTCATACTTCTATATCCCTTTTATTTACCAAAAAAATAAGTGTAACTATTGCCCAATTGCCTAGTATGGACCAGAGCTTAGAGCTACTCATTAAAATGTTAATATTCTTCAGACTGAAGTTAAGGTCACCAACGATGGTTCTTCATGTGCAGCTCATTTAGGGGAAGAAAAATCCTCAGCTTGATCATTAGTGTGTCTGTTGGTTCTCATTTAGTAGCAAGACAATGAAAATTGTGATTCTTGTGCAGATAACCAACAGCTCTGATCTTGCTAGACTTGCATACTTGAAAGGCATTGAAGTTCTAAACACCAATTCTGTGTTTTTAAAATCAAGGTTATGTTGCTACTTGAAGTATTTTACATGTATTACTTTAAGTATGATCTATGCACATCTCAACTGGGTGGGCAGGCAAGGAATCTCAACCAACCCACTAAAATCCTTTATTCCTAGATGAAAGAGCTGGAAGGAGGGTTAGAGCCCTTATGCTCAACAGTCCCTTTTGTTGCCTATTAGAAATTAGCATAATTTCCCTGCCCCTGGTGTTACCTGAGCAAGCTGGGATTGCAACTGACAGTGAAAATTGGGCCATTACATTATAGGTGTGAATTTAATTATGACAACATCTCATGTCTGTGCCAACCATATGAGCTGGTTCATTTGCTGCTGGCTTTGGGCTTTGTACATGGGGGCAGAAGTGCTGAACGTGCAAGGAGGCTGAGCACATCCTTAATGCCTGACATGGCTGGCAGAAGCTCACTCACCAGCAACAAAAACAATAAAAAAAGAATCCCAAGGCAGAGGACTCTGATTAAAGACGTGGAGAATTAGGGTTGATGTCCTGGCTCTGTCATGACTTAGCTGCATGATGGGTTTTTTTTTTTTATATTATTTTCTATTGGCATTGACATTTCCTCCTCTTTCATCACCTCTCATAGCTGGAGTCATAGAATGGAGTGTTCTGTTGACTCTTCATGACTTTTGGAACTAGAGTTTCCCATCGCACTATTTGTTTTCAAAGCTATCCTTGGCAAATCTTTTCAGCCTTCACCCGGTGCCCATCTAGTACTTTTCTCCATTTCTTTCATAATCTTAGGAAATTTTGAAATATGTATATTTAAAGTTAGTTATCTTGATGAGACCATCTGTGGTTGTCCCTGTCCCCTGCTACTTCCTGTTTTTTAATTCTGTCCTGACAGCAGTCACTCTTCCAGTACTTCTGGTGCTCCTTGAGTATTTCAGGTTGTAGGAGAAATAATAGTAGAGCAGATCCTATTAGGGAGCTTCTTGAGGGTGAAAGATCCCCAAAGCCCATTGCCAATGTGAGGGGAAGTGTCCTCATCGCTCTGCTGGGTCACTTGGTACTCCCTCGCCACCCTTTCCCTGCTGCTCACTGCAGGTTTCTTGAAAGGTATTCTCAGAGTGAGATGATGGCAATACAGACTCCAGATGTGTTGAGTATTTTCCTTCACCATTACTGACCTCGGAGGTGTCTAACCCTGTGTGTGACAGGCTGAGATACAACCAGAGAGGTGGAAAGCTCCTTCTTGGCATCACTGGCCCTGTCAGTAACAGATTATCTGCGTCTGGTGTTTTATACACTTTCCCTCTGCCTACAGCTTCCCACTTACGTTGGTGCCTGACCTTCCTCTTTCTATCACATGCTGCCTTTTTCATTCCTGACTGGTGTATGGATTTCACTGCTGGAGCAGGACAGAGTTTTAGGCAGGTTTTTCCTTTTTCTGAGTGTGGTATGTTGCTTTTGATCACGCTTTTGTGGAGGGTCATTCTTTTTACTGTCACTTTCTATCATATTTTTTTGTTCCTAATCAGTTTTACTCACCTCTGCTTTAGGCATTAGGCACTTTAAACTGCATTTCATACAGTTCAAACTGTATTTCAGACTGGCCCCTGGTTTTCCAGCCTAAACTTACTGGGGTTATGATTGCAAGCACCTGGGCAGACAGTAGTTTCTTATTAACTGATAGTTTTCCTTGCATGATCCAAAGGACTTAACACATCTTGTTTATAAGTTACAACACTGAGGGGTAGATGTTTTAATTTTGCTTTTTTATTATTTATTTATTCTTTATCACAGCTGCATGAACAGCCTCTAGCTGCATGCTAAGGTTCACTTGCCAGACTGCATTTTTATTTATTTTAATTTTTTTTTTTTTTTTAATTGCTAGAGATGTGCTTGGATGAGAAGGAAAGGAAAATAAAATCAAGACTGAAAGTATCATGGCAGTACAGGCAAGGGAGAACAGATTGTGTTGTATTTGTTCTGTTATGCCTTTCTAGCTCATTTAAGCATCAGATTTTAAAAAACATTTGCTTCTCCAAACAACTGGGGTATCAAGAACTCTCCCCCCATCCCAGCTCATCTTTGTGTGCCGTGTAGCAGAATTTTCTCCATAAGCAGGGTATGCTTATTGTGTCTTGACCCATTCATGAAATGGAGCAAAGAGGGTGTGCTTGATGGGGAGATGTCATTACATGAACCCCTGCTTGCACTCCCACCAAATTCCTGAGAAAACCTGGATTTATGAATGTTTTGGAGTGTAAGAGCGCTGTTTCTTCAGGCTCTTGCAGTAGAATGGGATAGGATGAACTGTGTGGGGTGCAGCCTAAACTTTAGAAGGCATATGTTTGCTAATTATTAACTTGAGAACTATTAATGCAAGAGGTGGGAAATAGGAGCGCTGTGCAATCCATAGTGAAAAGACAGGAATACAGAAAGGACACTTCTGGCCTCAGTGTTCAGTCCCAATTAATGCACCTCTTCATATTGCCCACAAGAATAACTATGTGAACAATAGCCAGAATGAAGTTGTAGGGCACATTCTCATGCCAGGTAACAGCTTGAAATAGAAAGAAGCCAAAGGTGGTGATTTCATGCCAAGCAGAACTTGGTGCTGATTTGAGTTACGCTTCCAAACAAAGTCTTGGGAAGGCACTCAGTTCCTTTCACTGTCACGTGCAACTGGAGGATTCCATTTGATGTGTAATTCTAATTGCAGTGTAACAGTGTACAAGGCAGAAAGTGAGATGTTGCAGAAATAGCCTGAGTCAGTTGTTTTAATTACTGGTCTTATGCAGAAACTATTGTGGCATTGAGGCACGTCTTAAAAATCTGTGAGGATGGGTGTAATTATACAAAGGCCTGTAACAAGCTGAAATTAGGGCCAGAAAATGAGATGTTTCCAGTAAACACAGTACATCCATATACATTTGAGGATTATTAGCTAGGAAGAGTTATTTTCTGGTGTATTTTTGCAGAATTAATGTTGGTGACTCAGCAGTGTTTAGGTACAGGCAGCATGTCGAAAGTGCATTTTGTAACATGGAGTTGTGGCAAAAATGCTGAGTTATCATTTTTGTAATAATGCCAGTATTAGAATATGAAGTCAAAGAATACAGAGCTGATAGAGAACGAAGACTTTTTTTTTGTTATCTTTGTACAAAACATTATCCCCAGAGAAGTCAAGGAACTAGAACTGACTTCTAAGGAAATGGTGAAAAGAGCAAGTGTGCAGGTTGGGATGGGGCACTTTGAGAAAACTGAGTGTTCATAGCAGTAAGCAGCAAAACTGTGTGGTTCTTTGACAAACCAAGTTACTGGTATGATACGTCGGAAAGAGTGGATTTTGACAGGTACTTTAAAAGTGCTGTGCAGTAGGTATGCACTGGGAAACCCATGAGATACTGAAAATTTCCTGTCAAGTTAAATTTACAGTTATTTATAGTCCTGATAAATGAAGTTTCAATTTGCTGCACCACTGCATCTCTTTGCTGTCAGACACTGGTATAAACCCTAATCTGAATGACCATGAGTTGGGTGATGATCTGAATAGTGCATTTAATTACTGTATGTTACAGTATCTAGCCTCCTCTTGATATAGATTAATGATATTCTTTCTTTTTGTAGTATGACATCGCACACAAGATTGGTGACATAACAGTGGTATAAACATGAAGAAACAGGCATCAGTTTTTGCATGACTTTCCAGTATGGTGAAACTGAAGTACATTATGAAACGAAGTGCTGGGTTTTTTTTACTTGATCTCCCTTTAGATTCAAGATTTTTAAGTAGGCTGTATTCAGTTTTGTAAGTACCAAATTTTTTCTTTTTCATATTTTTAATGCAAAGTTTACAAAGCCACTCCTGACGTTTTTCTCACTACTTTTGTGTTTTGAAAAGCGTGCACCATCACCCCTCTCTGCTTCCCACACCCATTTCCTGGAGATGCAAAAAATTGTGAAGTTAACAAAATCAACTCAGGTAGCAGAAACATAGCCTTAAGCAGTGGGGTGTTAAAGAGATTGTAATCTGAAATAGAGTAGTTTTGGGTTTTCCTAGTTTTCTGGTCTGCTGATTTCATGGGAAGTGTGTCATCTATTGAATGCTGTAGTGATGCCCATGAGGATTTCTAAACTGTGTGCAAAATGCATTGTGTTTTGAGATTGTACATATATTTTATAACACTAAATAAAATATACTTGAATGTTACAGTTAAGACATGCTTCAGCATAATCTGTTAATGCAGGTGGTGTGGTAATCCATGTCTGTGCACTTCCTTATTCCTCCTGCTCCACAATTTGCCATGCAGGAATCCAGAGGGAAGAAGAGTGTTGTCTTTAAACCAGGCTGGTTACGGGGTCCCCGTTGCCTCCTGCAGTGTGGAGACTTTGGATATTGATTTCCTAATGAAAATATTAATCTACTTAACCATTAATCTACTTAACAGGAATGAGACCACTGTAATCTGATCTAATGGACTGGAATTTACTAAATCAATTTTTGGAGCCTGGTACCCCGCTGGTACTTGGGCATTTTTGGTAAGTCATTACCTGTCACAGTCCATGTAAATCAGAGCACACTGAAGGACACACAGAATTTAGGCAGTTGCAGTGAGCATATACAGACTCAAATCTGTCTTTAACTACATCTGTCTGTGCTCTTGAGAAATACTGGTGCTGGTTTCTAACTATTGTAAATACGTAGATATTAATTTAAACCTTAATCTAGGGGCATGTGTTATGCTGTGGTCTGAAGGCAACCATGTAATCCATTGTGAAACTGGTGGTTATAATGCTGAAAAGTTATTGAATTATTTCTGCTTCTGTTTTTGAGAGGAGCGCACTAATTCTAGAATAAACTCAGACTCTATCAAGCAAAAGTTCCATTTAAGTAGTTTTGTCACTGCACACAAATAGTCAAGTAAAACTGTCTAAGGAAATAGGAATAGCTTCCTGAGAAAAATGGAAGTATGGAGGGTTTCTAAATATCACAGGTTCAAGTAGCCAATTAAAAAAAAAAAAAGTTGTTCCAAATCTAAGTTCAGTGTTGTAATTACAGAAAAGATACTTTGCCTTTAAGAAGCACTTGTTTTTATGCCAAAATATTTCATTCCTCATTCTCTCCTTTGACTCCATGCTGCCTAAACTTGTCTCTGAGTGAATCTGGCAAGTAATTAATCAGGGTAAAATTCCACTGGGATCAGTATGAAAGTTGCCTTGTCAAGAAGCAGCAACTGCCTGTTCTGTTTAGTGTATGTTCTGTAATGTAATGATTTGTAGACAGAATTTACCTTTTTTACCACGGTGTGCTCCATATAAGATGAGCAAGTGTCTTTTTCTGCCCTCAGTGATCACCATCATCTAAGTTCTTAATTGCTGGTGTTTAAGAAGGTAGGAGAAAGGTGGGAGTAGCTGTGCAAGCTTATAGTTTTGTTTAAAAAGTGAATTTTGTAGAACTCTTTTTCTGCAGAAAAATTTGCAAAGCTTGCTGCACCAAAGAACGTTCTTAAAGGAATAAGTGAAATAAACTTTTTTGGTACTTAAATTCCTATCTAAATTAATAGGTATATATTATAAGTTAAAAAAAAAGTACAATTGCTGTTATTGAAGATAAACGTGTCAATTTTGCAAAGAAATTTGATTTTTTTTTTTCCAAGAAATTAGTAACTGTAAAACTTCTTTGTCATCTCTCCAAGGAGTTGCTTGGCTAATACCCATGTTCTTACCAGATGTCCAGATACCGAGTATTTTGGAAGGTGCGGTGTGTTGGGTAGTTAGCCCGGAAGTCAACCCTTCCTGAGGTCACCAAGTGCAGGCTGTTAACTTTATGTTGCTGTGGTGTAAGCAGGACACAGGTTTGAAAGCTTGTCTGATGCCACACAGAAAGTCTGAAGATTTATTCTCACTCTCAGTCTGTTCTCTGCCACCTTCCTCAGGCTTGAAAGATATGATGATGAAGCCTGGAGGTCATAGATTATTGTGACCAGGTGGCTGTTTAGGACTGGTTGGAGATACCAGGGGAAATTTTTACTTGGTATAAGTTATTTTTTTCAACCATTTATCCTTTGTATTACATAGAACAGCTTGGTCACACATGGTTAGCAGGTGGAAAACTCCCTGACTCTTGTGCTAACACTATTAAATGAGAAGTAGTGCATTTCGCTTCTTGCCAGGGCTTGCTTGTTACAGGAGAGTTTAAGCATGTGTTTGTTTGGTAGCTGTGCTCCTGTCCACACCCTAAAGAATCTCGTGTGATGTTTTGCGTGGAAGTCAGCTGGCCTGGACCTGGAGGGTCATAAAGCCTGGCTGTCATCTGTGGCTGCTGTATCTTTGCTGCAAAGCAGATTAACTTGCAGTGCCTTCCCTCCATCCCTGCATACAACATCGTTCTACCAAATGGGAGCAGTGAGATCGAGCTGCTCCTTCTCTCCATTTAGGTCAGACCACTTCAGTTCTGTTTCTCCAAAAGCCATTATAATTCCAGGTGTCTGAGGAGCAGCGTCGTGCTCAGCCATTCTCACCCTTCCCGGGATCTTCTCTGTGGTGGCCAGGTCTTGCAGTCATGGGGAACTTTGGGAAAACTGTGTTGTTGCTGAGGTTGGTTCTGCGGGCTCAGACTGCCTTGGTGGGGTCTCACGCACTCTGTATGTTATAGGGCAGGCCGGGTGGTTACCAGGTGAACTGTCCCATGGTCAAGGGGGGGATTTGGATTCAAACAGTGCCCTGCAGGCACTATGGCTGCAACAGGCTCAGAAGCTGTGCCAGTGCAAGGCAGTTTCACATTGCTACAGCTGTATCCATGTCTGAAGTGGTATCGTTGTAAGTGTTTGCATAAAATTAAGAATTAAAATCAAACCATGACTCCGGCATGTGCATTTTGAATGGCAGCATTTGGCATGCTGCAGAAAGATTTGGCCCAGCCTGCCTTGACTCTTCTTTCCTGGCCTTGGGCTCCCTCCTATCTTGTCAGCATAAGCACTGGTGCAGCTGCCGTGAGCCACATCAGAGACACGATATGATTTAAAATTGCTTACATATGGCGAAGTGTAGTTTGAACTCGGGTACATTCATCATTCAGTTCAGTAGGCAGCTGCACTGGTATTTGTGCTGACAACAGGGGAAGGAGGCAGTATGAAAGTGGAAAGAAGGATCAAAGTACAAGAAAAAGGCAGACAACAGACAACTTTCAGCAGCGGGGCTAAAAGGGCCCAAGGTGCTCAACTGCCCTGGTCTGTACAGTGACTTGGCCCAGGCAAACTCCAGAGGAGCTTTCCAGCTTCATTGTTCTGTGATCCTGTGAAAAAGATGCACATAGCCAAATTGTCTCTGCCTTCAAAAAGTGGAGATCCTTAGCTGCGGTGCTCGAAGGCTACAGAGTCCTCAGCTTTTGGCACCGGTGTTTCCCGGCACCTCTATCCTCCTACCATGTGCAGAAACCCTTTATTCTGAGTAGGATGCACAGCTTGCATTGTATTGCATGTGCATCCCCTTGCCTGCCACACGTATGAACCTTCCTGAGTGTTCATAGGTATCCACAGCGTGTTCCCAGGGCATCCTGCTCCAGTCAGTGCCCGGACAGAGCTCGCTGGCAGCAGTTGCCACCTTCCTTTTAAGACTTAAAGGAGATGGTAGGTGATAATGCTGATGTTGTCATCAACTATGAGCTTGCAAAAAATGTATGCAGTTATTTCATGTGACTCTGAAGTAATTCCAAGTCTCTCCCTAAGGCATCTTGTGGAACATCCACGTGGGCAAACCACCTTTGGCTTCAGCAGCCGTGCAGGTGGGTGACTGGCACTGCAGTTCCCTCAGCAGGCTCCAGGCCTCCTGTGTTACTGACAAAATATAGGAGGGTCAAACACAAACAAAGGGAAATCACTTACTTCAATCTCAACTCCAGCAGCATGGGGAAGGTAAACAGGGGAATCATTACTTAAAAGGGAGTCCCAGCATCTTTCACTGTAATTCAATGCCACATTCAAAGATTGCTTGCTGAAATCTGCATACTGGAGACCCAGCTCACTGGATTTTAACAACACTGTTAACATGACATATCTGCAAATTTAGTGTCATTCATTCCAGCTCATTTCTATTCCTCACACGACTTTTATTGTTTACAGGAAAATGGGATACATTAAGAATCTCGAGTAATTTATTTTGCAATACAGTGCAGGCTATATTAATGCACAGGAGGCAGCTAGATGTGAGCTGGCACTGAATATGCAAAAATATTTACAATGTGCTGTATGTATCATGTTCTTGATGAATAATTTGCCTGTTACAAAGTAAATGACATTAATTTCAATTATCACAACATAAGCCATGAAAGTTTGGGCTGGCAAAAATATAAAAATGGGATTACTGACGTTTTCATTAACACTGGGTCACTTCTGCATTTTACCATTTCTGAGTATCTAACTTGACAATGTCTTCTCTCTGTCTTCATGACTAAGTCATTATTAATGCAATAAGAATTTGCTGTCCTTACAGAAAAATTGTGTTCCCTTCACATATGTTCTTCTGACCTTTTTCCTTTTACCAGAAATCAGGCTTTTCCATAAACTCCAACAGTCCTGCTTCTGAGGTTAACAGAAAAGAAAGTAGTAATTCTAATAAACCTCATGTCATGCTCTAACATGGAGATGAGGTGCATGGAAGCCTTTCAGAACTCCTCAAAGGAGTGAGTTGCTGAAACTGGGAGTGGGAGCACTGACACACCAAATCCTGCCCTATGACAGACAAAAAAGTTTCACACGTCAAAATCCATAATTCCACAATTTTTATACGTGTTTTTATAATTTAAATAGGGAAGTAGGCATTTCTGTGATGGGTGTGTTTAGCAGTAGCTGGATTAGTTTCAAACCTTAGAGCAAAATTTTGGAAGATTAACTGTCGTTTACAGTGAGCACTGCCTGTCATAATCCTTCCACATGCAAAACGTTGGTCTGTAGCAGTTGTGCCCTGGATTGGCTTTGAGCACGCAGTCCCAAACCACAGACACCATGCCCTGTAGGGCTGGCTGCCATCCCGGGTGTTTCTAGCCCAGAGGTGAACCAGAGCTGAGGGGGGACTTCTGTTCTCTGCCTCTCCCCAGACCAAAATTGTGGTCTTTTGTGAGGTTTGAATTGCCACACAGTTCTGAGCTCTTGGTCTCTCGCCCTGGACCATGTGCTGCAGGAGGGTGGGGAGGTGGGGTGGTTACTTTCCTAGGACATAGCAGATGTCCTAGGTTTTGCTCAAGTTTTTTGGGGGTTGAATTTTGTTTTTTTCTTAAAGAAAGAGGAATCCTTTCTCATCTCTCAATGCTGTGTTTCAATGACCAGTGTTAGAGTGTCTGATGGCTGTTAATCATTCTAAGGCCTCTGCTTTGGCTTCAGTGCAATAAGCTAATGGAGTGGATTAAATGAGCTTGGGTAGGCTTTTGCTGGGGTTAATTTGATGTGTGCGTATGTGTGTGCACAGTTTCTACTATGCCAGCAGAATGATCTGTCAGCAGAAAGGTGGGTAGGTAATGCCTTCAGCTGCTCCATCTGGATACAGAAAAGGAGGAGATGCTGTCGAGAAGCACCTGGGTAGAACAGAGGTGTGGTAAGCAATGGGTCTGTCTCGATGTCACAAGATACATTCTTATGACTGTTGTGCAGACCTCTGCAGGAGCTGCTCCTGGCCTACTTTGTATGGTAATAAGAAGTGGAAATGCTAACAAAAAAATCTGTATTTGTAGTATGAAGAGTTACATATCATTTTCTACACTGCTGATAAGAGAAAATGGGAATAGTTTAGTCTTTCTTTAAAAAATTTTGAGACATGTAAGAAAGAAACTACCTTGAGTCCTGTGTGCCGCTTTGGGCACCACAATACAAAAAAAAGACATTAAGCTGTTGAAGAGTGTCCAAAGGAGGGCCACAAGGATGGTGAAGGGTCTGGAGGGGAAGCTGTGTGAGGAGTGGCTGAGGGCACTTGGTCTGTTCAGCCTGGAGGAGACTGAGGGGAGACCTCATTGCAGTTACAACTTCCTCGTGAGGGGAAAAGGAGGGGCAGGCACTGATCTCTGCTGTGTGGTGGAAGTGACAGGACCCAAGGGAACAGCTGGAGCTGTGAGGGGAGGTTTAGGTTGGATATCAGGAAGAGGTTCTTCACCCACAGGGTGGTTGGGCACTGAACAGGCTCTCCAGGGCAGCGATCACAGCACCAAACCTGGCAATTCTGCTGTAAGAAGGAATCAAGGTGAACCAGCTGCAGTCCAGGGACTGGACCTTTGTCCTCTCAGCAGTTTGTGTATAACCTTGAGATCTGGCAATCTCATCTTCCTTCCGACTTGTTGATCATGAGCTTTTTGAGGGTGCCAGAAGTGGCAGGAAGACATCACGTGGGGACACTGGGCTCCTCTGCCACCCGCAGCCGGGGGACAGTGGTGGTATGAGCCAGGAAAGGATCCCGGAGGGTTTGAAAACCTTGTGGTGGTGGAGTTTTCTGCGAAAGTGAGGGTTTTCACTTTTCCCAGACTCCCTGACTACTGCTGTGGAGGGTGGAAAACTCATGTTTTGCTTTTTTTACCTTTAGTAGCAGGATAATGGCTGACATAGCATGGAGCTCTGGGGGACCAAGGGGAAAATGGGATTCAGAACTACTTTCCCTGACTCCTAGCGATCAGGATCCACTTAGGATCAACTCCACTGATCCTTTTATCTGGAAAGTAAGCCTGACTGTTACTTGACCTAAAACAATGCTATTACTATTCATAAAATGCATTGTACACAAGTAAATTGTTGTCCTGTTGAATTACGCTAAAAAGCCGTATTTTGGCAAGTCAGTGAGTTGCCTGGAGCAAGAAAATTTATGGAAGAAGATGAAGGATGTATCATGCACTGAGAGTGGTGTCGGGTTCTCTTCCGTCGTGTCCCCCGAATGTTCTGGCTCGGCACTGTGCTTCCATGCGGAAGAATAAGGATTAGGTTTGTCCTGCTGTGAGATGATTCATGTGTGGGGAATGTGCGTGCTCAGAAACAGCGAGATTTCAAGAGTGCATCACTGGAGAGAGGCTTGTAATAAGAATCAGCAATGAAACAACAGCTGAGCAGGGAAAAATGTATTTAATAAAAGGAATTTACAGTTGAAATTTTAAGCAGTTAGGACTGCTTGTCTGACCATTTCTGCTGAAGTTGCTGTTCTTCATTCTATTTTTAAAATGTCTTTCGATATACTATTTATTCTTGGATTTTAGATGTTATATCCATATTCATGCATATTTATATCACATATTTTATGTGTATATATTTTAAAATTATGCACTCTCTGAGGTGTTTTTTTCCAATTTTACTACGTGATTGTGCTTTAATACCATGTTAACATTTATGTAATACTAGAATAGGGCTGGATACTTAATGTAACAGCAACTAGACGTCAAACTGTTATTTCCTTTAACTAAAGTGTGAAGGATATGAGCTAATATTTAGCAAAAATGTGTTTCCCAACTTTGGTATTACTCATGCTTTCCCAGAGATGTTAACATAACCCTGTAATTGGCATGAATTCTGTCCAGCAATGAGCACTGTAGGAAATGCACTTTATGTTTGTTACTTGTTTTTAAGGCACAGTGGAAATTCATAGGATATAACAAGCCGTGCATTTGAGTGTGGCTGATTTTCTCTCTGTGCAATTAACTTATTCTGATGGGAAAGATAATATCAAGCTTAACATATTTCTCAGTAGAGAGCTTTCTCTGAAAGGCTTTCATTGGGATATAAGTGTCTAATTTCCAAACAGCATGTTATGTTAAACAGACACTTTCAGAAAATCTGCATTTGAACTCTCCCCTCCAGAAAAGGGAAAAAAAACAAAAACAAAAACAAAAACAAACAAACAAACAAACAAAACAAAAAAAAAAAAAAAAAAAAAAAAAAAAAACAAAAAAAACCAAAACAGTTCTTTTGCTTAGATTCCAGTTCTTGTCTTCATTGGGAACAACTGAGGCATGACAACAGAGCTCTGGTATACAAGCCCTGAAAAATAAGATTTATAAAGCAAAAACACAACTCAGATTGGGGTTGTCTTTAGCTTGTCAGTTTGACTTCTATCTGAGCAGAGGGAGGGCTCTGGTCACTGGAGAACTGCTTGGAAACCCTGTGTGAAACTTGTTAATGCCACTCATTTCAGTCGCCCCAGCCAGGTAACCTCACCATGCGCTGCAGACCCAGGCGTGACTGGTGGCCAGGGCTGCTGGGCTGATAAGAGCTGCTGTGTTGTGCTAATGGAAGAGCATGCCAAAAAGGCCTCATCATCCTCATCACAGCCAGCTGCTGCATGAGAGGGAGCCTCCCAAGCCTGCTGGACCCTGCTGCTGCTGCTTTCCTGCTGGCCACTGTCCCCTCTTTACCTTCCTGCCTTTCTCTTTTTTTTTCAATTTTCCCTGTCAAGCAACTTCACTGTTAGAGCCAACAGAGGCCATAACTTAGAGATGCTGCTGAAGCTCTGTGCCTTCAAACTTGTGCAGCAAGAACCCTTTTGTTTCTTTTTTGTTTCTGTTGGGGCACAATTTGGGTAGGCAGTGAATCTGTGGGAGATGGGGCTAGAAAAGCACAGAACTTTTTGCTGAGTTCCATGCTGCTTGTTTTGGGTTGTTTTTTTTTTCCCCCCCCGTTTAATTTGACTAGAATTGAGAAACAAAGAAAGCCAAATCCAAACCATTGTTGCTCAGGCAACAAGATGTAGCTAAGAATGAAAACTGCAGCTTCATTAAAAGCAATGCAAAGGATGTGCTGTGGTTGCCTGTGGAAATTTCTGTCAATCAAACCTGGGTGCATTATGAAAACATCAATTTCTGTCAGATTCACTACATAAGCAGCTCAACCTGCCATGAGAAGTTTGCATTTGTTTATATTCATTGGAACTGTTGCTATTTGGAAGTTAAAATATTTTTGGCAGGCACCAAAGAGAGAAATGTGGTTAATTGCTTCTTGCCAATTATCAGTACTGCTGGATATATCATACAGCTACCTAAGAAATCTGACAGGCTTCATAAAGTCAGCCTCAAGCTAATTAGTAATGTCAATGTTTTTTAAATGAGTGTTGATATGATTGCTGTACCTCATCCAGGGACCATCACCCTGTGTATTCATGAGATATGGCAAAGTGTAATAGCCATGAATCCAAAACTTTATGAAATCTGAACGTATTTCTGTCCTTCTGTCTCCTCTGTACTCCTCTATTCCCAGTTTGTAATCCTGATTTATCTTATGGTTTTAGTTAATGTTAACTTAATCTATGTAACTGAAGAGAAAAAAACACATGGCAAAACTTCCTGCATTAATGACTTGATATTATACATTCATGATAATGATGTGGTGCGTACAACTAGAAAGAAAGTACTATGAAGAAAGTACTGGATTCTGAACTCTTACTGCATCTCATGACTCTTGATTTTGTTTCACTTTAGTCTTGAACTGTGGGAATTATTTAATGAAAGGGCAATTTTGGGGGGAAAGAATTGATTAAGAATATGAAACAATCATACAAAAATAAACAAAATCCCATAAAACCCAAAAACCTCCCTCAGTATTTTATATACAAAAACCCACCACATGCACATATTAACATGTGCATTGTTGTTATCTTTTATGGTGTAGTTAGGAAATAGTAATGTAGTAAGGCAGAAACCTAATAATGTCCTTCTTTCAGGTGCTAATTTGGTTAAAACATTAAACAGACTCTTATCACTAGCAAATAAAATCACATTGCTGTTTTTGTGTTAGGCTTGAGTCCAATGTTCTGACCCAGACTGGCCTTGCTGTGTTAGACACTACAGGCAAACAGTAAGAAACCTGTCCTACCACTTGGATCCTGTAATCTAAATAATAAATACCACCAAATGCTGAGAGGTGAAGGAGCGGGCAGATGGTTGTCTTTATTTCACAGAGGGGGAACCAAGTCAGCAATTAGTTCAGTGAGACACCACAGATCGAAGAGGGGCCCTGCAACAGAAAGATAACCCCAAACCAGGTTTCCTGTATCAAAGTCCACAGCATTCACCAGGTCAAAATTCTTCCAGCAGTGAGAGCTGTGGGAGCAACAGAAGAGAAAGTATACCTAAGCAGTAGTTGGAAATGTTGACAGAATTGTGAGTCATTAGGTAAAAAGAGGAAATGGGAAGCTGGAGGATAGGATTATGGAAAAGCTAAAAGCAAAGCTTTTAATCTATGAACCTTCCCTTCACAGATAGTTGAGGTATGTCTGCCAAAATACAATGTTTATTTTAGGTTTATTCCCAGTAGGAGACTTTATAAAAATGTGTGGATCATATTTTTTTCAGTTTTATTTCATCAGCTGTTGGAAAGACTGTGCTGTCTCTTAGTTTCTGGAGATCAAAGTGTAGGCAGTGAGAAATAATCTAATCTGCCACTTTGGAATAATTTGCCGCAGCAGGCATTCCTGGTGCAAATCAGAGTACAAATCAGACGGTGAATCGGTGATCTCAAAAGAGGATTACTTTGGATTAGTTGTCCAGTGAAGCAGGCACTTTGTACAATGCAGCAGACAGTTCCAACATGAGCCAATTCATTGCTTGTTTTTTCCTTTTTTTTTTTTTTAAAGGAACATTAGTTTACCAAATGGATTCTCATATGCTAATTAACTGTATTTTGACAGCCTTTGTGCCTAGAAGACAGATTATGTGACATATGACTAAGCAACTAAAACTTAATGTCCAGACTTTCAGGAGAGGAAGGAGGCTTGGTAGGAAGCAGCCCAAGCTGCATTTTGGTTGACAGCAGGTGCAGGTTTAAACACTGGTTTGAAGGTTCTGTATTGAATACCCATTTCAGTTTAGAGCTTGATTTTTGAGACAGGGAGGAGACAATTCTGTCTGGCCATGGTTCAGTCCTACTACTTCTCTAGTTTAAGGACGTCATGTTTTAGTGCTGCTTGAGTCATAGAGTCATAAAATGGCCTGGGTTGGAAGGGACCTTAAAGATCACATCCTTCCAACCCCTGGCCAGGGACAGAGACACTTTCCACTGGACCAGGTTTCTCAGAGCCCCATCCAACCTGGCCTTGAACACTTCCAGGCATGGGGCAGCCACAACTTCTCTGGGCAACCTGTGCCAGGGCCTCACCACCCTCACAGGGAAGAATTTTTTCCTAATATCTAATCTAAACCTACTCTCTATCAGTTTGAAGCCATTCCTCCTTGTCCTTTCACTCCAGGCCTTTGTAAATAGTCTCTCTCCATCTTTCCTGTGGGCTCCCTTCAGGTACTGGAAGGCTGTAATTAGGTCACCCCAAAGCCTTCTCTTCTCCAGGCTGAACAATCCCAACTCTCTCAGCCTTTCCTCACAGCAGAGCTGTTCCATCCCTCTGATCACTGTTGTGCCCCTCCTCTGGGCTGGCTCCAACAGGTCCCTGTCCTTCCTGTGCTGGGACCCCAGGGCTGGATGCAGCACTGCAGGTGGGGTCTCAGCAGAGCGGGGCAGAGGGGCAGAATCCCCTCCCTGCCCTGCTGCCCACGGGGCTTTGGGTGCAGCCCAGCACACGGGGGGTTTCTGGGCTCCCAGAGCACACGGCCGGGGCATGTCCAGCCTCTCACCCATCAGCACCCCCAGGTCCTTCTCCCAGGGCTGCTCTTGAAGAAAAGCTTTAATACCATTTTACTGAGAATATACATTGCTAAATTAATCTTCTTTTCAGTTTCATGGGACTGGTGTAAGTAACAATGTGATCATAAACTCCACTTATCCATTTATGAACACAATGCCCTGTTTCTTCAGGTTAATATTTTACTCCATCATGGTGTAGCTGTGAGGTCAGTATTGTACACAATCAATCATTTTGCTGCCTCCCTGTTTTCCTGGGTTATGGTCATCTATTAATAAAGATAAAACCATTCTTGGCTGCATTTCCCATGTTACAAAGTTGGCTTGTTGGCCTAAAGAAGCACCATTTATCCAGAACCAGTCTCTGGGGTGGCTGTAAAGGGATTGGAAGAGAAGTGAAGAACAAGAACTCACTTGGACATCATGCACTAAAAAGAAGGATATTGTGCATATTCTGTGTGTGAAATGCCATCTGTTTCAGTATGCATGGAAAGTAGTCTTTGATGGAAAGCTCAAATTTCCTGGGCATTATAAAATCCCTGTGGAAGAAGAGCAGAAGTAGCCAACTCTGTGAATGTGACGGCGGAAAAAACCACGTGCTAAAGCTTGAAATCCAGGCAGCTTTACATTAAGGCAAATCCAGATCCAGCAGCCCTATTTTCTCCTCTGTTTCGACAGTAACAGCTCCAGCTCATAGTCCCAGCTTTGCCCATGGCCTTTTTCAACCCAAAAATGAAACTCGAGACAATTTTTAGTATAGGAGGATAATATAAAAGTGGATCTTTATTTGGCGGCTTCCAGGGGCAATTTATGGAGAATGTCCACAAAAGCCCACCCACACGGAGTGAATACAGTTTTTATAGGTTTTAGGAAATTAGCATAATTGATAAAAAGCACCAATTAGGAGGACAAGTGGTGATGCAATTACCGCCCAGGTCAAGCCTCCTCTCTGGAGCCCTCCCACTTGGTACTAGCTGTACTTTGTCCATGAAATGTATCTCGAAGAGTTATTCTCAACCTTGGTAGCCAGGAAGAGCCAAGATAGCATAGGAGCCTTGTACCCCCAGGGGCTTGGAGCTCTGGAATTTGTTTTGTCTTCCTTCCTAGGGAAAAGGCATGGAGAAGTACTGGGAAAACTAGCTAAAATACAATAATAGGATACAGAACTCCAAATACGTGTGAGAAGAATACAGAGAACATATAAAAAGAAAAAAGGCAAAAACCAAGACGGCATCACCCCCACCCCTTGACACACTGGGGAGAGGTGTGAGCAAGGTGTTCAGGAACTGGTGAACAGTGTTTTTGCACCATTGTTTCTGTGTTCAGAGCAAGCCTGAACAAGCGCTGGCGAGCTTGGTGCCTGCTCCAGACAAAGGTCAGCACATTGCTTCTGATTCAGTCCCAAACTGGTTGTTCTCTCAGAGGTTTCCTCCCCTGTATCATCAGCTCACTCTCTCCTCTGGACCCTGCAGCAGGCTAGAAGTAAGCCAGAAGATGAAAATATCGCAATTGCTCTTGAATCTTCTTTTGAAATGGATGAAGAAGTTTTTTCCCTAGTGCCCACTGTCCTAGGTGAGACACCAGTTTCAGGAGTGAACTAAGTACTATGAAAAGTGACAGGGAGACTTACACCTCTAAACTGCTGGGATGGAATGAGGTCAAGTTCGGCACAGTGCCTTACTTCAGCTGGAGGAATCCTCCTTTAAAAGACAGCCCTTGCTGGCCACACCAGATACATGGTCTACCCTGCCTGTGCAAAACCACCTCTGAAAGCCTCTTTGTCCACCAGGGCTGTGACAAAGATGTTCAGGTATGTTTCTGCAAGAAGCAGTATAAACACACATTGTCTTTTATGTATATTTGTAATACAGCTCTGCGTGCTCTCGGTCATCTACAGCATGCTGCTTCTGGAGCACACCAGTGATCCTCTGCCATGAAGCAAACATCAGAACCTGTCTTTTTAATCAAGAAATACTTCTTCAAACACATGGAAATTCAGGATCACAAGAATTATTATGACTATGATACAGGACACGGGTTTCTTGGTTGCTTTAGGGGTGTTCTAAGTCCACCTGTGCTTAGGATGCATTGTTACTTAACAGGAATGCCAAACTTTAGAAGGATAATAAATAAATCTTAATGAGTTTTCTCCATGCGGCAGACTGGAAACCTGTCCATGTATCCATGACAGACAGAATCAACACCAGATTCTTATCAAATATATTTGTTTGTCTTAAAATTCTTCCAAAACATGACAAAGTGCTAAAGGCATTTTAATCCTGGCATGTGCAATTATTTCTTATGAAATTAAACATTTGTTTATGAAATCTTCCTGTCCCTGCAGATCGTTCCAAGATGCCTAGGTACCAGTATAAACCCAACCCTGACCTTAACCCTAACCAAGTACCTAAGCAAAAGTTTCATTTGTACCTATGAACAGTTCTACTGAGGTCACAGGTCTGAAATTCTGCATGTGATTTTCCCAGTCATGTGTTAGTTCATTATACAGAAAGCAGAAATCCAATCTACATACACATACGTATATGTACGCGTATACACGTACGTATGTACCTATCTGTACAAAACACAATGCTGTACACAACAGCCTAATAGCAATCAGATGAGTTTCTGAGCATTACCCAGAGGTTTTTGACTCCAGGCTCACCTGCCTTCCTTAGATGTGTGTGCCAAAAGGTACAAATAGGTTATTGAAATGAGAAGGCAATGCACTGAAATCCACTGTTCACATGAAATGGTGAATGGCAAACCTGTGCTGAATACACAAAAATGCCTAATAAGGAGACAGCCATAATATGACTGTGTGACATCTGATTTTTCCCTAGTGTTCAAACGTAAGTGGGCTGTAGTTGACAGACAAGTGAATATTATATGCCTGTAAAGAAACTACACAGTCTGTGCCTTAGCTTTTGACTTGGAGACTGAAGGATTCCTTGGTACCATGAATTTTTTATCTTGTAGAGGTTTTTTTTTATTTAGAACACATTCCCCCAAAAAAGGTGCATAATGACATTATGTGAAAGGATGGGAAGGCACATGGTCTTACAATTTGTTGTTAGATGCACTAACACTATCCATATTAAACATAAATCTTCCACTGATGTGAACTGTACTCGGAGAAATCCGCAGCAAATTATACAAGCTACGGCTATTCTGCCTTCTTTCATTCCCAGGGCATTAACTTACTTGTTATATTTCCACCTTGGAAGCATCAAGTGAATTTAGAGTGATGGCTGCTCAGCAGTCAGTGCTACGCACAGAAATTGGATTTGAACATAAGCATGTCTGCTGCTCCAAGCACTCTCCTGGGGCTGAAAAGGCAGACAGGTTATATTTTGCTGTGGTAAGAAATTGTACCTGTAAGAATAAGTAAATCATTAAAACCTGAGGTAGATTCTGTTTCCCGAGCTCCTGAATGTGTTTGGGCTTAATGATATGTATGAAGCACTCAAAAATGCCAATACATGGGAATTTTCTGACCTCACAGCTTTAGATACAGTTTCCAGCTCACCATCTATACTCTCTTGTCTTATGCCAAGTGTGTTCAGCTCTGTTCAAACAGGACGATGTCCTGCTCGCTGCCAGCTCCAGTGCTGTCACTAATCCTGGTCTAGCTCGGGATGGGTTCATCAGGAAAGGGAGGGACAGCACCGGGCTGCTCGGCGTGCTTGGAATAGGAGGGAAAGGAAAATGCAACTACTGAAATGTACCACCAGAGAGAGCTTTTGCCTTGCTGGCTTTATTCGGGACACTGCACGCGGCTGTACTGCAGCTCTCAGCTCGCAATGGAAGTTTTTGTAAGTGTTGAATTATCAGGTGGAGAGTAAGAATCGAAATTCACAGCACTGATAGGAAATATAAATGCTCTGTGTGCGTGCACGAGTCAAGTCGCTTGAACTGCACCCTTGATCCCTTGAAGTGATCAGGGCAGCTGGTACAACTGAAGTCAGCCAGGGGAAAGCTGCTACGAGCGGAATGTCTTCTGCCTACAAAGGCCCTGGTCTGACGCTAGTTCCTCTGATTTTGGCTGGTGTAGTCTAGAGAGCATGGGGCACTCTGGGAGTGATGGGACTGCCCTTGGAATTGAGTGGGGACCTGTGCTGCACATCTGTCCTTTGCCGTGAAATCATAGATTCATAGCACCATAGAAACACGTAGGCTGGAAAAGATCTCCGAGAGCATCAAATCCAACATTTGACCAATCAAGCTCAGGCATAACTTTTGGTTTCCACAACTGACACATTACACAATTGCAATGCATTTGTCAAATGTATGTGATCTCACCTTCATTGAGATTTGAAATACTTTTTTTATTACTATGGATTTCTTAAGTGGGGAAAAACAGCTTCCATGAAATACATACAATTTCACTTGTATGAAACTTTTATTTCACTCTTCATTTGTCGGTGTGATAGAGTTTGGAATGTATTTTATCTGGTACTGTTTGTGGCAAAATACCAGCCTTGGCTCAGGAACAGAATCAGTTAGGTCAAAGCTTTGAAGCTGTTTCTGGGAAGTGTCAGGACATGTTTCCAGGTTTCCCAGCTTCTTTCATGGGCTTTCAGTGTTGCAAAGAGGATACCAGGCAAAATGGACGACAACTGCGATCCAGCATCTCCACCAGCCTTGTGGTTTGAGAGGAAGCATCCCTCTCCCTGCCCTCCCCACCTCCAATATCCCTTCTCCACTTTTATTGCAGAAGTGTGTTTGCAGTTTTGAAGGTGAACAATACCATCATCACGTGAGCCTCCTGAGACCTGTGTGAAAGCAGATGGAAACCTTCACTGAGGCAACCGTGTCCTTCCTTCTCACAGGAAGATGATTGTTATCGTTCTGCTCTTTCACTTAGCTGGGCCACGCCTGTCCTTCCCACACTAAACCTTCAGGGCCTGCTGGGGAACAGGCATGTTCAGGCCTGAAAAGAAATTCTCACTGCAGGCAAAATAATCACAGCTGGCTGTGTTCTCTTCCAGAAAACGTCTAGTCCTAGGAATGCCCGACCTAGTCATTTCTTAGTGTCTTAAGTGCTCCTCATTGAAATGTCCCAGTGTACTCAATATTTTTTTTTTTTGTGGGAAGAGATGAAACAGCATATTAAATAGCCACCAAAGCAACACATACCGTCTAAGTGAGCCAGACACATGACCAAACTCCACACAATCTAATTGTATGTAGACATGAACATCAAGAAGCCCTGGAGAAAAAGACCATACCACAGGTCATGTGGATTATTCTGGCATGTTATTTCAAGCCAACTTAATTATAGGCTGTCTTTAATACCATGTTCCAGGCTTTTATTTAGTGTGTCACTAAATAAATATCAACACTGACAGCCTAAAACTTTTGTGAAGTCCTGAAAAAGCTAAGCTGTTCATCTTGGTTTGGGATTCATATGGACAAGACTTCAAACTTCAGTGGTTCCTGCTAGGAATGGGTGACTACGCTCAAGTATCCTAGTACAGAAGCAGGCTCTAGTTTATTTGTGTGCTCAAAAAAACCATTGTGGCAGTAGATGTATTCCAATGTAGTTTTCAAAAATTTATTTTAACAGAAATGGACCTCTTAGATTTATTCTACCCTAATTTTCACTCCAGAGTGAGCTCTTTATTTGTGATCATTGCACTGGCTGCTTGCTGAGAATCCTGTGGTATTCCAGGCCTTGACATCAGTGAGGACAGACACATTGCTGCACTACTTGACCAGGCATGCAGTCAGGGCTGATCAGATTAAAAATTCATCATCTCCAAGTGAGGTTTTAGAGTTGCTACAGTTTGAGACTGTGCTTTAAAGAAAAGGTGAAAACTTGTCATCAACAATACAGGATTTGACCCTGCAAGGCATTGCGTACCTTTGGTAACATGTGAAACTCTCCTCTTAGCCACCTTCATCCTTCAAGAGTTAATGATAGTAAAATAAATCTTTGGACAGGCTGGACTGATGGGCTGAGGCCAATGGTCTGAGGTTCAACAAGGCCAAGTGCCAGGTCCTGCCCTTGGGTCACAGCAGTGCTATGGCATGGGGCAGAGTGGCTGGAAAGCTGCCTTGGGGAAAAGGACCTGGGGGAGCTGGTTACAGCTGAACATGAGCCAGCTGTGCCCAGGTGGGCAAGAAGGCCAAGGGCACCTGGCCTGTATCAGCTCTAGAGTGGCAGCAGGACCAGGGCAGTGTCTGTCCCCCTGTGCTGGGCACTGCTGAGGTCACATCTCAAGTGCTGCGTCCGGTTCTGGGCCCTCACCGCAGGAAAGACATTCAGGATCTGGAGGGTGTGCAGAGAAGGGCAACGGAGCTGGGGAAGGGTCTGGAGCACAAGTCTGATGAGCAGCTGAGGGAGCTGGGGGAGTTTGATCTGGAGAAAAGGAGGTTCGAGGGGAACCTTATCCCTCTCTACAATTGCGTGACAGGAGGGTGTAGCCAGGTAGGAGTTGGCCCCTTCTCCCAGGTAACAAGTGACAGGACGAAAGGAAACGGCCTCAGGCTGCACCAAGGCAACTCTAGATTGTACATTAGGAAAAATTTCTCCCCTTAAAGGCATCAGAAGAGACTGCCCAGGGAATTGCTGAAATCACCATCCCTGGAAGTATTTAAAAGATGTGTAGATGTGGCACTGAGGGACATGGTTTAGTGGTGTACTTGGAAGTGCTGGGTTAATGGTTGGACTTGATCATCTTAAAGGTCTTTTCAGTCTGAAATGATTCTGTGATTCTGATTTTAATACTTTAAAGCGAGTGCCTGGCTGTGTCTGTGAATGCAGTTTGGCTCTTTTGCTGTTGCTCTACAGCCTATTCCTCCACCTGAAGGGTAAGGTGTGATACTGGAGCAGGGCACTGCCAAGAACAGGGGCCCTCCCTCTGCCCAGCACTGCATGTTCCCAGGACCAGCCGTGCCACGGCCTGTGAAGCAGCATCAACTCAGCCATTTCTCAGACCACACTGTGAATCAGCTCAGGGAACTGCTCTGGGTGAAAACAAGCCAGCAGAACACAAGGTACACTCTGTGCCTGCCCACCTGCAACAGCAGAGGAGGCTGCATAAGGAAAGGGATGTGGAGAAACGGAAGGCACAAAGCCAGCGAGAGCACTCCAACCCTCTGGTTACAATGTGCCTCGGAATGAATGAGGTCATGGCTCTTTCTCTTCTCCACGAAGGGTGGGCAAGGGTGTGAGCTGGCAGCACACACCTCCTCAGCCACCAACACACCCACTCATCCCTGTCCTGCCTGACCTTCCTCCCTGCCCAGCTGTGGGTGCTCCTCGTGAGCCAGTGGGACTCAGTGGTTTTGTGCCTCTTTAAGAACCAGCTTCCAGAAGGGTCTGGAAAAGGCCAGGGCTGGCTCAGTGGTTGCAGTGGAGAGACAGAGCACTCTGGTGCTGAAGGAGGGGAGATGGGGCAGTTGGGGATGCCTTCACTTGGTTTGGCTGGCAGGGAAAGCACCGCACCAGCACAAGGCAGGCCCCTTCAAATGGTGCTGCACCTGGAGACTCCTGGTTTGCCCAGAGAGTGGGTATTGGTGGAGTTCCATCACTGCTGAAGGCTTCTAGACTTGAGCAAGAACAGTAGAATGGCCTGGATTGGAAGGACCTTAAAGATCATCTTCCAACCCCCTGCCGTGGATGCGGACACCTTCCATTAGACCAGGTTGATCAGAGCTCCATCCAACCTGGCTTTGAACACTTCCAGGAATGGGGCATCCACAGCTTCTCTGGGAAACCTGTGCCAGTGCCTCACCACCCTCAGGGAAGGATTTTTTCCTAATATCTAATCTAAACCTACTCTCTGCCAGTTTGAAGCCATCCTGCTTGTCCTGTCACTCCAGGCCCCTGCAAAAAGTCCTTCTCTGACTTTCCTGTAGACTCCCTTCAGGTACTGGAAGTCCACAATTAGGTCACCCCAAAGGCTTCTCTTTCCCGGGCTGAACAATCCCAATTCTCTGTCTTTCCTCATAGGAGAGCTGCTCCATCCCTCTTGGACTTACTCCAACAGGTCCATATCTTTCTTGTGCTGAGGACCCCAGAGCTGGATGCAGTACTCCAGGTGGGGTCTCAGCATCTTCCATTTGAAGAAAAGCCATAAAAACAACAGGGACTGCAGTCTCAGGATGTCTTTTCCATTTCACTGTCATCCCCAGTGTGCCTGATCTGTCTTGACAGATCTCAACACTTCTTTTCCCTGCAAATGACTTCTTTGTCCTTTCCAAGTGTACCTTTGCAAAGTTTATAAAGAGAAAGTGACACAACAGACGAGCTGCTCTGCGCTGCTTTCATAAATGCCAGTGCTAGGCTGAGAGTTTATACCGGATTTTTGAAGCAAGGGACTGAAAATATTACCTTTCTTCCTCTTCTATCAATGCTTTAGCCCAAGGCTTCCAATTTCAGTGTATTTCTTAGCACAGGACAATACCACAAGGTAAAAACTGTCTCCAAAGCACAGCAGCTTGAAATGGAAGTGGCATACAGCCTTGTGATATAGAACAGCTGGCTCATATCAAAGGGAAAATAAAGGAATAAGGAATATTTGCAACTATTTTCATGCAGCAGTTGCAGAGGGAGACGGTGGTTATCATTGTCAACAGGGGCAACACAAGCAGATGTACCTCTGTAGGGCAGCGAGAAAGCCACCCTATTACAGGTGACCAGGCACCATAGTTGCTTATCAATGACTTGCTGGGCAAGACTGCTTTAAACCACGGGCAAGGGAAGTAGCTCCCAGCGGATCTCAGGCAATTTTGAATTTACCAGAGCAAGGACTGTAGTGCGCAAAACACTTCCTGTTTGTATTTTGGGCCCTACATTTTTTCAATAAGTCCGAAGGACCCTGCAGTTCATTTCAGAGAACTTTTGGAAGGATTAATCCTCCCAAAAAGTGAAGAAGCAGAGACTAGTGACACTAGTGGCACTGCAATGCAGGCAGCTGTACTTTTTTTCTCCAATTTTTGCCTGTAATGGTGTTTAACTTCTGGAGGAGGATACTCAGAGAAGATGTGGATTATCCAGCCTTTGAGATATTGAAAACCTGTCCAGACACGGTCCCGAGCAACCTGCTCTGACTGATCCTGCTTTGGGCGGGGTTCGGACCAGGTGATCTCCCAAGGCGCATTCCTGCCTCAGCTGATCCCTGATAGTGAGTGACTGTGTGTGTCTGCCTGCGAGAGAGCAACAGCGAGTGCAAGAGCTGTAGTCAGTGCATGCTGCTTATCTCCAGATTATCATTTAGTCCCTGCTTGCTGGGGAAACCTCAAGCCTGCCTTGGGAATGAGAGCTGCCAGAGCACCATGAATTCACTTTCCCACAGGTGTAAGCAAAGGTATTAACATGATATGTGTTTCTGGACAGATCTGATCTTGCATCTGAACATGACGCAAGAAGGAAATATCTTTAGTTTTTCCAGTTTTAGTTCAAAATTGTGAAAGGTGTCTTAAAACCAGCAAAAAGGCTCTGTAGAAAACGCAGCGTGTGGAGCTAAGTCTGCAAAATGAAGCGTTCTGGTTTGCCACGTCACAGTTAAAGTTAGCAGCGCAGTGTGGTTTGTCCCTTTGTGGTTAGTCATGATGAGACAGTCTTTGCTCAGACCATCGCATATGGTTTTTCTCTATGCTTTCCTCCTCCTCCCCCTCACTCCCACAATAGATGGAACTCACTGAATGAGCAGCCTGAGATACTCTTTTAACCTTGCTCAATGTTTGACCAGTCTCTCTGCTCCTGCCCTGAGAAACAACATGGACACGCGAGCACCCAACAAGCTCTGTTCATCCTGACCAGCTTCCAGCCTTGTTTGGGGGTAATTCCCCATCTGTGGTTCCCCCTCAGCCTGAGTCCAGGGCTCATCACACTTGGCTGCTCAGAGGAAGGGTTTTGCCAGCATGAGCCTCTCAGGGAAGCTGGATCCATTGCCAGGGTTCTCAGGGAGCTGACGCCGAGGGCTCCCACTTGCACCGAGCGGGGTCAGCTGGTGGCCTGGGAGTGCTTCAGGGATGGAAGCACAATGACCTGACAGCAGGGCTGGGAGCTTTATCAGAGCAGCAAAAAGCAGCTGTTGGTCCCAGCCCATCTCCAGCACCGTCAGGCCCTTGCAGCCTCCTTGGCTTTGTAGGGTAAGAGCTGGTCTCTGAATCACTCTCTTTCAACATGAGCCAGGTTAGTTCTGACTTTATTTAACACCACGAATTATGTTTCTGCTGTGGGACAGCTATGAAAGGGATGGGAACAGACTTCCCTCACCTGCCCTCCTGGTGACCAAGAGGCGCCTTTGCCTCACCAGACCCAGCACTGAGCCGGCAGAAGGTGGAGTCTGTGGCCAGTTAAACCCCACAGGACAGCCGGCTTGGATTGAGGACTCAGCCTGGCATGGACAGCCCTGCCAGCCAGGCTTGGAGGCACAACCTCTTAAGTGACTATCACAGCACAAGGGATGTCTCAGAGGTCTGTAGATTGGTCAGCTTTGGACACAGACTCACAGGGGCAGGGGAAGGCATCCTTCCAGGGAGGATTCCATGGCCTTATGCCAATGCGCATAGGCACAGGAGCTCATCAGAGCTGCAGCTACCAGCAGTGAGAAAGGAAGCAGACACTTTGTCTTGAGGAGTGTACACCAGCAGTGCCAAACTAGCAACTGAGGGATCATGTTGTGATCAGAGGAGTCTGAAATCTGCATTTCTGGGCAATGCTTTTTTCCCCTGCTGATATCAGCTGTGTAAAATGTGTAATTTTTTCTCAAGAGATAATATGCAGCTAAAAACAAGTTTTCAGAAAAGATTAGTCTTGCCTCAATCACACCTTTAAAAAAGCCTGTGATCAGCAAATGAAACTGAAATGTTCACAAAGCCCTATAGAAAATGGCACTGTGCTGAAGAATTGATGCATTGAAGTAGAAGGTTAATATAAATAATATAAGTGATGACTAAGCCATGTGCTTTTAGCAGGGTGAAAAGCTGCATTTCACAGTTAGCTACACAGTGTCTAGGATCTGTCTCTCTGATAACAACATGAAGAATATCAAAGCTAAACTGGCAAAGCCTTGAGCTGACCTTCACCATGAAGTAACTTCCCCATGATGACTTCCTTTGCTCAGGTCTTGTGGAAGATGACAAACTATGGGGACAAACCTTGTAGCTGTGCTTGTTTTGATAGGACAAGGAGTAATGGTTTTAAACTAAACCAGGCTCTAGTCAGATTAGATATCAGAAAGAAATCTTTTACAATGAGGGTGATGAGGCACTGGAATAGATTGCCCAGGAAGAGAGTAGGTGCCCCATCCCTGGAAACATTCAAGACCAGGTTGGATGGGGTCCTGAGCAACCTGGTCTAGTGAAGGTGCCACTGCGGGGTGGAACGAGATGAACTTTAATGTCCCTTCCAACCCAAACCATTCTGTCATTCCAAGACACTGACCCAGGTGTCTCACTGTCACTGCTGGGTCTGTTTTAAAGCTCTTTGGCCAGATAGAACAATGAATATACTTGTGATTGAGATTTGCAGACATACAAGTGTTGTATTTACAAATAAATGCTGGTTATTACTATGTGTAAGTTATCTGCTTTTAGAAGAATATTTTTGTTATCTGATTTTTCCTCTGTGGAAAACCTCAGCTGCTAAACAATATGCAGTACAAAACCAGAGCTTGCAAAGAGATTACACTGACCATGATGTGGCACCAAACACTAAAATGTTGAATTTAAACATTAGGCACCTAATTTTGATCAATGCAGTTAATTAACAGATTTGTTGTGAATAGGATGGCACAGAAATAAGGGAATGGATGAAAGCATCTGGCCACTAGTTTTATTTTTCTGGCACTGGAAGACACCACCGCATTACTGGGAGCAAAAACTGGTCTGCTTTTCCTGCTGGATCAATGTCTTTCTTTGACCCACACACCGAAAAGGCTTGTCTAAGTGCTGTGTTATTTTAACAAAAACAAGCACAAGCCAACGACCTTGGCCATTTGTCACACTGAAAGAAAACAATGGCAATTGTTCACGAGCAACAGGCCGGGCTTGTCTCTGTGGCTGAGCCGAGGCCTTCTGGCAGCTCTGCTGTGGGCCACTGTCGCCCAGAAGAACAACACGCCCTGGGGACAGGCTGTGCTTCACCCCCAGCCCCCTCCCTGCAAGCCCAAGGACGGGTGCTGGGTGCACAAGGACAAGGCCAGCTCAGCCCTGCTCCTGTGGGAGCGGAGCCTGGAGGGAAGCGGTCCCTGCTGCCTGCTGGCAAAAACCCAGCTCTTGGGGTCCACATGGGGCTGTCTCAAACCACACATTTACAGCTTCATTTGGGGAGGGCTGGAAAAGAAGCAGTTTCCTCCCACTCATCCTCGTCCCCCAGATCTCGGGGTGAATTCTCAGTGGAGTCAGCTGCAGAGGTAGCTGATGCTGACAGAGACTCACTGAAAGCCCTGTGTGGATGCTGACTGCCTCCTCCAAGGGCAGGATCCTGTTAGTCACTGCTGTGAGAAATCTCATTATCTTTTTTTAAAAAGCTAAAAAAGGCAAAGAAGGCCATGCCTTTTCCTTCCTGTTCCTTTGCCTCTCAGTATTAGCACCAGCACCTTGCCTTCAAAAATTAACCTTTTTCCCTTCTCAAGAGCTGATTATGAAGAAAAAATACAATTTTTTAGAACAGGCCAGTTTGGATGAAACTGCTGTAAGGGAAACTTTCATGAGTACATACAGTAATAAAAAAAAAGAAGTGCTCATTTGCTGCTGGGAAAAACATTTACAAGATGATTTCAGCCAAATGAAGACGAGTTTGACCTGCCTGCTGGTTAGTGGTGGAGGTGAGTGCATCTTTCCCATGACCGTAGTAAGCACTTTTTAAAGGCCTTGCCTTGCCTTGCCTTGCTTTCCTTTCCTTACCCTTCAGGTACTGGAAGGCCACAATTAGTTCACCCTGAAGCCTTCTCTTTTCCAGCCTGAACAATCCCAGTTCTCCCAGCCATTCCTCATAGCAGAGCTGCTCCATCCCTCTGATCACTGTTGTGCCCCTCCTCTGGGCTGGCTCCAACAGGTCCCTGTCCTTCCTGTGCTGGGACCCCAGGGCTGGATGCAGCGCTGCAGGTGGGGTCTCAGCAGAGCGGGGCAGAGGGGCAGAATCCCCTCCCTGCCCTGCTGCCCACGGGGCTTTGGGTGCAGTTTTGGAGGGTGCTGTTGCTTGCTGAACTCTTTGAAGCCCGTACTCTGCTGAGGGAGGGGAAATATTGCATGTTCCAAAGTTATTTGCAGATTGACACTGTATTATCCCTTCACTTATCTCCACACTGAAGGACCAACTACCCTTAAATACAGTCACCTGTACAAAGGCCTTGTTGAAGATTAAGTACACAAAGAACTTAAAATGATGGCACTTCAAACAAACCTCTAGACAGAAAGGAGTACAATTGATTTTCAAAAGTGCACCTTTCATAAACATCTATTCAGGATCTCCTTTTAAAGCCATCTGGGGAGAGAAGTCTATAATTGTTTATTTCAATTCACAGCTCTAGACAGAATAATTTGCCATCTATGATCTTTTTACTTTGAAGGCTGGCTGGCTTGGATTTTGAATTCTAATTACTTCACCCACTGGAAGCCACAAAACCGCTACTTCTCCTGCCTCAATCCCCTTAAACTGGCTACACACAGTATTTTTTTTTTTTTAGCAGATTAGCAAAAATAATTGAAAAGGTGAAACCCCTTATTTTTTGATAATTTCATCTTGCTTTAGGTGGATTAAAGAAGTCCTATCATTTAAAGCTGGTATTTGGCTTCACAGAGTACTTATTTTTTCTGCTTTATCAGGAAGAAAAATACTTTAAAGAGGAACTACGGGAAGTGTTCTGCTCAGGACCCTGGACCAGACTGGTGTTATTAAACAAGAAAAGAAGTTAGGCCACCCTTGGCTAATAAACTCAATCTTTAGCCATGTTTCTTCACTTATGTGGTACAGTAATCCATGCTTTGTAACATGCACTCATACATATATAACTCTTGTATATATGTTATACACAGATATTTTTTATCCTTAACAGAAGTCAGTGAAGGCTGCTATGTGCTTGAGTGCCCACAGAACCAACACACTGGCTTGAAAGTATTCAGAATACACAGAAAAACACAACAAATTTTCAAATAAGAGGCAGGAAAAATTCTTACCCAAGTTCTCATTATAAATAGATGCGAATGTATCTCACCAATTTTGTGAGTATGACCACACAGATGCCCCACGTGACTTAGACTGCAAAGGCCACCTCTATCCCATAGCCTATTTCTGCTTCATCTCAGCATTGCACACTTCTGAAATAAGGATGAAGATGATGATGAAGATCCTAACGTTGTTGCAGTAGAGGTTCACATATGAGCTGCTCCAGGACCAGTCTCTGTAGGCTTCTTGTTACTGCAGAGGGTTTTGCTCCGAGGCATCTTGATGTGGAGCCCATACAGCACCTCAGTAAATAAGGCACTTGCATTCATTTCTTTGTTGTTGTGAGTAAAACTAAATGCTACAATGTGGTTTTTTTAATGCCAGCCTAATGCCAGGACTACACTTAAAAGGACTGAAAAAGGCACTGTTTGATTCCAGAGTTACTGAGGTAGCTGGAGAGAACAGGACAGAACAGCATAAGCCTTCCCTTGTCAGCCATTAGGTGATTGTAAATAATCATGCACATTTTTCATCAGTGCTAAGTTACATCTTCCTCAAAATAACGTATTTTGAACATTTTCCTAGTATGCAGGTAGGCCCTTTTTCAGCCAGCTCTGGGCGTGACACCCAATTTCTTCCCGCTTTTCTACCTTTTCATGTCCATGCTCTACTCTTGAATCCTTGAGCTTCCAATAAATTGCTCTGGCAACGACCCAACTTCAGCCTGCAATTTTGCCTCTCGTTGTCACGGCGCTGTCTCACGTGGCAGCTCCTTTTCTGACACCTGAGCTGGGGTTAAACATCTGTGCCCCGGACTGAGGAACATGAGGGGCTGAGTAAGGAAGGAACTGAGGGGCTACCAAGGGTGTTGGAGGAGAAGAGAGTAAATTTTCAGGTGTTACCAGTACTGAGAAGTGAACCATGATTTCGCTGTTGTTTTTCATGCCAATGGAAGAACAATGGCATTTGTCAGGCTTTTCATGGTGACTCAGGACTGCAGATGACAGCAAACAGAGCAAGATGCTCCTGCAGGCAAGGACTGGGAGGTGTCTGATGTGGCTACCTTAGGAAAGGCCTATGGAAAATAATTAACTGCACAACTACAACCAGCAAATTAATTTGTTCTCAGTAATTGAGAAAAACAGTGCTTTAAACAAACATTTAAGCACATGGTAGATAAAGAAGTGATTGCAAGACACTCCTGCAGGTTTAAGGACATTAGGGCAATGGGAACCCTATGGGATACAAATTAAATGGAGGTGAAAAACCCAGTAAAGTTCTGTCTTTACCACAGGATCTGCCACTGATGTGTGATATTATTACACTACCAAACAATAGTAATTTAGTAGCATCTTTGTTTTTGCCACTCTACTGCAGAATTTAATCTACTTTGAGAGCTATGGCCACTGGCATTCTTACTTCCCTTTATTCCAACACTGTCTTAACATACCATCCTTATGAAATAAATTTTTTAGAACTTGAAGCCAAGCGATGCTAACACATTTAATATTGCAAAAAAAAAGTGAACAGAGGGCTGTTTCACACAGCACAATAAAAAAGGACTTTTTAAAAAACAGACTTCCTTGCAGACTTTATGAATTTAAACCCTGACTTTCTTTAGCCAGAAGCATCATGATTTTGAGATGTTTCAGAACCACAGCTATTGTGTGGAAGTTCCCTTAACAAAAAACCCAACCAACTTAATAACCTCAATGCTATTTCTACACATACAGCTTCCTTAGTGTAGTTACAGTTACACGTCATCAATTTTATATCCAGTAAAAACCAGAAACAACATTTCATTCTTTCTTAGAACCAAAAATCCTGGGGAAAAAAATAAAACAAGCAATCTGCTAATCTGAAAAAAAGAAAGTAGCAGATTGCTTTATTACTTTTCCCTCAAAATTAACTCCAGTATTTAAATATGTATATCTAAATCTTGTAGCTGCAAAACAAATGTAAATGCCCCTGCAATCTACTACATGTCTGCCACACAGAATTAGCACCTCCCATTTTGTCAGAAACAGTTGCATTACCCAGACAGTGTTATCACAGAATCCTAGAAAGGTTTGGGTTGGAAGGGAGCTCAAAGCTCATCTCGTTCCAACCCCCTGCCATGGGCAGGGACACTTTTCACTCTCCCAGGTTGCTCAGAGCCCCATCCAGCCTGGCCTTGAACACTTCCAGGGGTGGGGCGTCCACAGCTTCTCTGGGCAACCTGTGCCAGTGCCTCACCATCCTCACAGGGACATATTTTTTCCTAATATCTGATCTAAACCTACTCTTATGTAGCAGAAATATTTGTAATAAAAAAAAAAATCTGATCAACCAAACAAAAAAATCAACTTTGTTCTGAGGGTTTGATTAATTAAAAAGCAACAATAAGCCCCAGGTTCCCTCCCCACTTTCTGGACATGGCCTCCTGGCATGGAAAGCAGCACAGGCATTATCCATGTTGCTAGCAGAATACACCTGTCCAAGATGAGTTCCCAAACTGGGAAACAGAGAGAGCAACATTTTTCTAGTACAGTTACCAAGTTGCTCCTAAAAACAAAGATTCTGCATGAAAATAATAGATTAAGGTCTTTGGATCTAATTATGGATCTAACTATGGATCTAACTAAATGGATCTAACTATGTTGTGCTCTATCACATGGATCTCATTTTGATCAAGATGCCTCCTTGTGAATTTAATTATTACATAACCCAGCCCCAGATGCAGCTGTGTTTTCACTGCTGGGGTCTCCAGGCACCACAATACAAATAAAGTCACAAAAAGTTTCGAAATTCAGTTTCAGTGAATATTTGATTTGTAATACATTCCCTTTGTTAAAAGAACTAAGTTTCTACCCTTTACCACTAGCAACTGCAAAGGAACGCAAAACAAACAACTCCCAAACTGTAGCAATTCTACCTGTTTTCAGAGAGTATTAATTAATATTCTTCTGTTAAGTCCCAGTTTCTGGCCAGTTCTTGCTACCATTTTAAGAAGCAATAGCTTGTAATGCAAATGAAAACTGGTAAACTTTAACTGTTAGACTCCCAGATTGGATTTTATTTTAATCTTAGAATCATAGTCACATAATGGCCTGTGTTGGAATGGACCTTAAAGATCATCTTGTTCCAATCCCCCTGCCATGGGCAGGGACACCTTCCACTAGACTAGGTTGCTCAGAGTCCCACCCAGCCTGGCCTTGAACACTTCCAGGGATGGGGCAGCCACAACTTCTCTGGGCAACCTGTGCCAGGGCCTCACCACCTTCACAGGGAAGAATTTTTTCCTAATATCTAACCTAAACCTACTCTCTGTCAGTTTGAAGCCATTGCCCCTTGTCCTGTCACTCCAGGCCCTTGTAAATAGTCTCTCTCCATCTTTCCTGTGGGCTCCCTTCAGGTACTGGAAGGCTGTAATTAGGTCACCCCAAAGCCTTCTCCTTCCCAGGCTGGACAATCCCAGTTCTCCCAGCCTTTCCTCATAGGAGAGGTGCTCCATCCCTCTGATCATCTTGCTGTTCTCCTCTCTCCAACAGGTTGATTTTATAGGTGTTCATAGCCTCAAACACCACTTTCACAAATCCAAACCTTCTCCTCTTGGCCTCTTTAAAGACTGCTCACTACTTACCCTCAAAATACATCCATCTCTGAACTGAATACTGAAGATTCAACATTTCATATAGAGAAGCAACTCAAATTTAAAGCAAGATCTAGATCAACAGCTCACATTTAACTCTTTATTTACACCACACATATTTTCCAGTGAAAGTCAGGAAAGCAATGAGGAAAGAAATCCTCCATGTATGTGATGGTTTGCACATTTTCTTATAGACACGCCTGTCCTCTTGAAATCCCCTGGGCTACAGAGACGTGCTACAGCAAATGCAATTCAGAGCTGACAGACACTGGGGTATGTGTTGACCCCCTCGAGAACTTGAGCCTGAGAAAAAAACCGCTATACAGTACGCTTAGCTTTCCCCCAAGTCACAATCTTACTGAGGCAAAGCACGAAAAAAATTGCTTCTCCATGGCTTACGTGTCCCTAAAGTCAATATTCCTAATTATAATTCCTCTTAAAAACAAAAGAATCCCCCCTCAACCTTGCCTGGATCAATAACCTATCTAATGTAACAAAAATAAAATGCTTCAATTCATAGTAAGGACTTCAAAGTGTAGATATTCTGCATTTAATTCCCACAAAAGCAAACAGCAGAAGTGTTAAGTATAACTTAATTCTCCTCACTATCCAGCTGAACTGAAATTGACCCTCATCATTCTGATCAGACACCCGGGGAATGCTAAATCCAGCCTCCCTCAGACTGCACGATGGCCACTTTCACAGGCAGGAGTAACAGAATCCCACAATGGGTCAGGTGGGAAGGAACCACAGTGCATCATCTGGTCCCACCTCCCAGCTCAAGCAGGGTCATCCCAGAGCACGTGGCACAGGATTGCATCCAGACACTTCTAGAGTATCTCCAGTGAGGGAGACTCCACACCCTCTCTGGGTGATCTGTTCCAGTGCTCGGTCACTGCACAGTGAAGAAGTTCTTCCTCATGTTCAGGTGGAACTTCCCGGGCATCGGTTTCTTGTCCCATTGTTGGGCACCGGTGAGCAGAGCCTGGTCCGTCCGTGCTCTGACCCCTCCCTGCAGACACTGACAGACATGGATGGGGTGCCTCTCAGTTGTCTCGTCTCGAGGCTGAACAGCCCCAGCTCCCTCAGCCTTTCCTTACAGGAGAGATGCTCCAGTNTTCCAACACTGTCTTAACATACCATCCTTATGAAATAAATTTTTTAGAACTTGAAGCCAAGCGATGCTAACACATTTAATATTGCAAAAAAAAAGTGAACAGAGGGCTGTTTCACACAGCACAATAAAAAAGGACTTTTTAAAAAACAGACTTCCTTGCAGACTTTATGAATTTAAACCCTGACTTTCTTTAGCCAGAAGCATCATGATTTTGAGATGTTTCAGAACCACAGCTATTGTGTGGAAGTTCCCTTAACAAAAAACCCAACCAACTTAATAACCTCAATGCTATTTCTACACATACAGCTTCCTTAGTGTAGTTACAGTTACACGTCATCAATTTTATATCCAGTAAAAACCAGAAACAACATTTCATTCTTTCTTAGAACCAAAAATCCTGGGGAAAAAAATAAAACAAGCAATCTGCTAATCTGAAAAAAAGAAAGTAGCAGATTGCTTTATTACTTTTCCCTCAAAATTAACTCCAGTATTTAAATATGTATATCTAAATCTTGTAGCTGCAAAACAAATGTAAATGCCCCTGCAATCTACTACATGTCTGCCACACAGAATTAGCACCTCCCATTTTGTCAGAAACAGTTGCATTACCCAGACAGTGTTATCACAGAATCCTAGAAAGGTTTGGGTTGGAAGGGAGCTCAAAGCTCATCTCGTTCCAACCCCCTGCCATGGGCAGGGACACTTTTCACTCTCCCAGGTTGCTCAGAGCCCCATCCAGCCTGGCCTTGAACACTTCCAGGGGTGGGGCGTCCACAGCTTCTCTGGGCAACCTGTGCCAGTGCCTCACCATCCTCACAGGGACATATTTTTTCCTAATATCTGATCTAAACCTACTCTTATGTAGCAGAAATATTTGTAATAAAAAAAAAAATCTGATCAACCAAACAAAAAAATCAACTTTGTTCTGAGGGTTTGATTAATTAAAAAGCAACAATAAGCCCCAGGTTCCCTCCCCACTTTCTGGACATGGCCTCCTGGCATGGAAAGCAGCACAGGCATTATCCATGTTGCTAGCAGAATACACCTGTCCAAGATGAGTTCCCAAACTGGGAAACAGAGAGAGCAACATTTTTCTAGTACAGTTACCAAGTTGCTCCTAAAAACAAAGATTCTGCATGAAAATAATAGATTAAGGTCTTTGGATCTAATTATGGATCTAACTATGGATCTAACTAAATGGATCTAACTATGTTGTGCTCTATCACATGGATCTCATTTTGATCAAGATGCCTCCTTGTGAATTTAATTATTACATAACCCAGCCCCAGATGCAGCTGTGTTTTCACTGCTGGGGTCTCCAGGCACCACAATACAAATAAAGTCACAAAAAGTTTCGAAATTCAGTTTCAGTGAATATTTGATTTGTAATACATTCCCTTTGTTAAAAGAACTAAGTTTCTACCCTTTACCACTAGCAACTGCAAAGGAACGCAAAACAAACAACTCCCAAACTGTAGCAATTCTACCTGTTTTCAGAGAGTATTAATTAATATTCTTCTGTTAAGTCCCAGTTTCTGGCCAGTTCTTGCTACCATTTTAAGAAGCAATAGCTTGTAATGCAAATGAAAACTGGTAAACTTTAACTGTTAGACTCCCAGATTGGATTTTATTTTAATCTTAGAATCATAGTCACATAATGGCCTGTGTTGGAATGGACCTTAAAGATCATCTTGTTCCAATCCCCCTGCCATGGGCAGGGACACCTTCCACTAGACTAGGTTGCTCAGAGTCCCACCCAGCCTGGCCTTGAACACTTCCAGGGATGGGGCAGCCACAACTTCTCTGGGCAACCTGTGCCAGGGCCTCACCACCCTCACAGGGAAGAATTTTTTCCTAATATCTAACCTAAACCTACTCTCTGTCAGTTTGAAGCCATTGCCCCTTGTCCTGTCACTCCAGGCCCTTGTAAATAGTCTCTCTCCATCTTTCCTGTGGGCTCCCTTCAGGTACTGGAAGGCTGTAATTAGGTCACCCCAAAGCCTTCTCCTTCCCAGGCTGGACAATCCCAACTCTCTCAGCCTTTCCTCATAGGAGAGGTGCTCCATCCCTCTGATCATCTTGCTGTTCTCCTCTCTCCAACAGGTTGATTTTATAGGTGTTCATAGCCTCAAACACCACTTTCACAAATCCAAACCTTCTCCTCTTGGCCTCTTTAAAGACTGCTCACTACTTACCCTCAAAATACATCCATCTCTGAACTGAATACTGAAGATTCAACATTTCATATAGAGAAGCAACTCAAATTTAAAGCAAGATCTAGATCAACAGCTCACATTTAACTCTTTATTTACACCACACATATTTTCCAGTGAAAGTCAGGAAAGCAATGAGGAAAGAAATCCTCCATGTATGTGATGGTTTGCACATTTTCTTATAGACACGCCTGTCCTCTTGAAATCCCCTGGGCTACAGAGACGTGCTACAGCAAATGCAATTCAGAGCTGACAGACACTGGGGTATGTGTTGACCCCCTCGAGAACTTGAGCCTGAGAAAAAAACCGCTATACAGTACGCTTAGCTTTCCCCCAAGTCACAATCTTACTGAGGCAAAGCACGAAAAAAATTGCTTCTCCATGGCTTACGTGTCCCTAAAGTCAATATTCCTAATTATAATTCCTCTTAAAAACAAAAGAATCCCCCCTCAACCTTGCCTGGATCAATAACCTATCTAATGTAACAAAAATAAAATGCTTCAATTCATAGTAAGGACTTCAAAGTGTAGATATTCTGCATTTAATTCCCACAAAAGCAAACAGCAGAAGTGTTAAGTATAACTTAATTCTCCTCACTATCCAGCTGAACTGAAATTGACCCTCATCATTCTGATCAGACACCCGGGGAATGCTAAATCCAGCCTCCCTCAGACTGCACGATGGCCACTTTCACAGGCAGGAGTAACAGAATCCCACAATGGGTCAGGTGGGAAGGAACCACAGTGCATCATCTGGTCCCACCTCCCAGCTCAAGCAGGGTCATCCCAGAGCACGTGGCACAGGATTGCATCCAGACACTTCTAGAGTATCTCCAGTGAGGGAGGCTCCACACCCTCTCTGGGTGATCTGTTCCAGTGCTCGGTCACTGCACAGTGAAGAAGTTCTTCCTCATGTTCAGGTGGAACTTCCCGGGCATCGGTTTCTTGTCCCATTGTTGGGCACCGGTGAGCAGAGCCTGGTCCGTCCGTGCTCTGACCCCTCCCTGCAGACACTGACAGACATGGATGGGGTGCCTCTCAGTTGTCTCGTCTCGAGGCTGAACAGCCCCAGCTCCCTCAGCCTTTCCTTACAGGAGAGATGCTCCAGTCCCATCATCATCTCTAACCTCCACAGGAGCTGCTCCAGGAGCTCCATGTCTCTCCTGTCCTGAGGAGCCCAAAACTGGTCACAGCACTCCAGATGTGCCTCACCAGGGCTGAGCAGAGGGGCAGGATCACTCCCTGACCTGCTGGCTCTTCCTAATGCATCCCTGGATTCCATTGGCCTCCTTGGCCACAAGGGCACTGCTGGCTCAGACAGAGTTTGCTCTCCACCAGGACCCTCAGGTCCTTCTCAGCGATACTTCTCTCACCTGATCCTTACCTTGCATCAACAAGGTTTACAAACAGACTTGCACATAGACATTAATCCATCTTCTGACAATTAGAACTAGGGATTTTCTGGTGCCCAGTTACTCACAGGCCCACTTGCATACACAAGCAATGATGCTACCGATTTTTTCCCCTCCTGAACCACAATATACTCAGACAAACTCAAGACCTTCTCATGCATTTGTGGAGGGGCTTTGGAACAGCTGGAGGATATGGAAGAAAACAACAAAAATAATAAAAATACAAATAAAACCAACCTGTCCTATGTCACCCAGTTATTATAATATAAAGGCCAATCAATAAACCTACTCTGAACTTTAGCTTATTTCTCAGCTTGAGTTTAAAATCAAACCTAAACCTTTCTTCAAGCTAGTCATGCCTTCAGCTGAGCTATATATGTTACTCCCTTTTCACTTACAGAGCTGAAAGCAGAGACTTTTAACTTTTTTGTGTGTGTGCCTGTATTTTCCACTCATCCCATCCTCCCTCTGATTTTTTCAGTGCAACTCAGCAACTTTCAGCTACTCAAATGCAGCCCTGCAGTATTTTTGGCAAAGACTAAGATTTCTTGTCATGGTAGACTGATGTAAGTTTAAAAAAATGCATTTATAATGTATCATTACTACTTGCATTTCAGAATTAAAACACTTTATCAGTCTGATCCAACTTTATAAAGAAATCATAACAAGGCACTGTAGTATTACAAATTTATTGAGTTTCGTCAAAGTAATTTTTCAGCATTGAAAATTTCACACATATAAAACAACTTCAACTTCTATGCATTAAAACCAAAGTATGGATTCTTTTTTTAATTTAAAGCAAGTGCTGTGCTTTTTTTAAACATCTCGTGAACCAAATCCTTCAGTTATAAAGCTGATAAAAATAAGTGATACACCACTAGAGTTTTTTTCTTCAACACATGAAATTCATCTCTTTGGGAAACAATATTTTTTAAAATTGTATCATGAAAGATACAGACCTGAAAAAGGATAAACAATCATACACAAGGCATAAACGTTACACAGAGTAATTCAGACATTTTATAAAGAGATCTGGAAAAGTACCTAAAATAGTGATATTTATTTAGTATAAAATTTCAATAATAAAATATTGCTCATAATAAATAAGAAAACACGAGTTTCATTAATACTGTTCTCCCCTTAAAGCTCTCTTGGATGTAACAGGATCAGACCTGATCAAAAGTCAAATTTTTATTTTGTCCTCTGTATGAAGGAGGCAGGTTTACAGGCTTCAGGTCATTCTTTGCTAGAAACAATTTTATTCTAAACGAAACACAGAATTCGTTTCAAGTCTCATGCGTAGTTACGGGAAAAAAAAATAATCCCCAACTGTGAATAAACCTTATTACAGTAGATTTTAATACCCAAAATATTTGCCCTTTTTGTTAAACCCAAAGTGGAATAAGACTTCCCGTAGATTATGAATACAAAGAGAAAGCTGCCCAAGTTTTCTCAAAAGCTTCTAAATACGGGTGCAGCTGCACTTAATGGTCATCAACGCTGTTAGGGACAGCTTTCTCTGGGGCGGATGGAAGCTGTCCCCCTTTATATGGGGACGTTGGACTTCATCCCCGCTCTTCCCATCTGCAGACAGGGCAGCTTGGAGCAGTTCTTCAGCAGCTGCTCGATGGCGATGTGGCGGACGTTGAGCTCGGAGGCCAGGGAGTCCTTCTCCTGGACTTGCTGCGCCAGCTCCTCAAACACGTCTGCAACAACAGCAGCGGGTCAGTGCGCTTGCTCCCTGCACCGACACAGGCTTAGGGAGCAGTGACAAACACCACTAGGGAAGAGGCACGGGCATCATTTCAGTGGGATCACGCACAAGAACTCTGCTTTTCCTGGTTCCAGCACAGCTTTGTATGCACTGCAAACTGAACAGGGTCGCTTAGTTTCTAGTTAGGGGCAACCTGAGCCAATGTGGATCAGTTTAGAACCCAGAACAAAGATGACTCTGGCCTGTATCAGCAACAGTGTGGCAGCAGGACCAGGGCAGAGATCATCCCCGTGCTGGGCACTGCTGAGGCCACACCTCAAATCCTGTTCATTCAGTTTTGGGCCCCTCACAGCAAGGACATGGAGGTGCTGGAGCTAGTCCAGAGAAAGGCCGCAGAGCTGGGGAAGGGTCTGGAGCACAAGTGTAATGAGGAGCAGCTGAGGGGACTCAGCCTGGAGAAAAGGAGGCTCAGGGGGGACCTTATCACTCTCTACAACTGCCTGACAGGAGGGTGGAACTAGGTGGGGTCGGGCTCTTCTCTCAGGTAACAAGTCAGGACAAGAGGAAATGGCCTTAGGTTACACCAGGCGAAGTTAGATTGGATATTAGGAAACATTTCTTCATGGAAAGGGTTGTCATGCACTGAAACAGGCTCCCCAGCAAAGTGGTGGAGTCACCACCCATGGAGGGATTTAACAGACATGGAGATGTGGCATTTAGGAACCACTTGGTTTTGTGGGGGACTTAGCAATGCTGGGTTAATGGTTGGACTTGATGATCTTAAGGGTCATTTTGAACCTTAAGAATTCTATGGCTCCAGCCAAATTCTTAAAAAAACTCCTGTGCCAGTTTGCAGCACCAAAGCAGATTACATAATGAAAGCACCCAGAAATCTCTCTATTTCATACATTTCCATGTAAAACAAGAGACTTTAGCAAAAAACTTAACTCACAGAAAGGCAATCAAAATTTCTTTTTTAAAACCAGACCTTTTGTTTTTACAAAGCACAACAAACCCAAAACAAAGAGTATTGAAAAATTCTCACCCTGGATTTGCTTGAGCAGTTTTTCATTAAGTTGCTTTAACTCTCCTACAGTCATTGTAGTCACTGCAACAATAAAATCTGTTATTATTACTACCAAAGTCACATAAGCATCCCTAAGCAGACTCCTTTTTTCTCAAGATTTCTCCTATTTGTATCCTAATAATCAACAGATGCATGGCAGTAAGTCAGAGACAACAGTATTTATCAGTCATTTGAGAAAAGTTTGAAAATTCTCTTCTTAATGTTGACAAAGATTTACTCCGTTGGAAAGCCCTCTCTTCAATGACAAAAGGTGGAAAATCAAGCCCTGAAAACAGTAGCATCCAGAATCAGAACTGCTTGGCACATTTAAATACTACACCCTCCTCTGACTGCAAAACATGATTTCCCATTGTAACCCCTGAGAGCACATCTGTTTAATTGTGGGCAAGGGGACAATTCTGAGCTAAGTCCTGCTATGTTTCCCAGCCTCCAAGAACCAGCTTCCTGACAGAATTTTTAGCATGTGGCTCCCTGTTTTGGTCATCAAGGTTTCTGCTTTATGCATACAGGAATAACTTACACAGTTTCCACTGAGTATCTCAGTGACAAATGATGAAGGACAATCCCGGTTTGATATGAAGACCAGCATATAAAAATAAGTTTCCTTCTGTGCTCCTGGTGAGAACTCAAAGATCTTCTGTATCATTCAAAAGCCCTTCTGTATCTCAGGTTGTGTGCATTGATCATCCTCACAGAAAATACACGTTAAGCCTCAAAGGAGGGAACTGTGAAAGTATTCTTCACTGCCCTTGATCAGCAGCAGGGAAGCACTGCCCTGCTTCCCAGGATTCCCTCAACCCTGCAGTGGACACACACGGTGCCATGCCTGCTGCTGAGATGCCCTTGTCACCACGGTGAAAAGCGACAATCTGAACACCACAGGGGGTACAGGGCACTGGCACAAGCTTTAACACCTTGCAATTTTAAAATGCTGTTTTTAAACTTTAGCTAAGCTGTTTCTGCTGCAGCTTAGCAAAGCTCTGACTTCATACTTGAGAAAAAACGATGCTGCAGCTTTTTTTCAGCAATTTCTCTGTGCAAAAGGTTTCTACATGGCAAATTTAAAGTCCAGAGTTGTGACAAAGATGGGTTTTACCTACCCACTGGATTATTTGATTATCCTAAGCCTTCCCTTTCAAACTTTTTCACAGCTGGCAGTTGTGGGATGTTAAATTGCTGACAGTACTGCCAAACCAAAGAAGCTGGCAATAGCTAAGACTCAGTACTCAAGACATAATCCCAGTTAAGAGTGAAATAGATTCACCTTTCTCCTCCATCAGCCAGGTAAAATGGTTCTCCTTCCTACCTTCAGCTATCAACACACCTGAAAAGTCCCTTCTCACATCTTAACACCCTTTAAGCACCATGAAAACCCTGACCAAATTTAATATCATAATTAACAGCTAAAAATGTCAAGATTTTTTTCCCTCTTTTACACCCAGTGGTGAGATGTTACTTCCCCTTTCTTCAGTATTTTCATTAACATTTTGACAGCCGGCTGACAGGCTTGTTCACACCTTTCATGTGTGTGTTTTGGGACAGGAGTGTTTCATGTCACATTACTGTGATACAGAAGGGAAAGGGAGAAGGAACCAAGCACTGAATTTAAATGGTAAAATATTATTCTATCCTCAGCTGAGGTAAATTCTAAAGAAATACTGGCCAAGCTATTTACAGTTCCATTAATACTTTTTTTGGTAGACAGGTATGTTGTTAAGAGTGAAGGTATTGCAGTAAGAAGGTACCTAATTCTAGCAGTCTATGTTTTCATCTAAAATACAAACTTTATATAATCACGGAGCCTCCAAATTAATGTTTTTTAAAGGTAAGTACTGCAAAATACAAGCAAAAATGCCTCAAAGCTGCATTATGTAGTCAAAACAGAAGAAAAAAACCTGTTATTGTGCTCAATGCAGCTTTATGTTCCCATCCCGAAATCAAAGACGAGATAAATTCCAAGTCACTAACTTCAGTTAGCCCACCCCATAAACCAGGTCAAGCTTTCATAATTCCTCTGTTAACTGCTGTCCTGATTTATGTAATCCCAATTTATGACTCCAGCGGACAGGTGGTCAAACAGCCCAGTGTATCTGTTCTGATTTATGGCTTTAAGGCTACTAATTCACTACAAATGCAACATGACACATCATGCAGCAGTTAAGTAAAATCCTTTTATAGAGAATGAGAAATGACTCAGCTTTGCAAGGACAGAGCTGTCAGTTTGTTAAAAAAAATGGGAGCCTAAAGAAGCCAATTCCAACTTTTTACAGTACCTCTTTCTCTGACTCTTCTGACATTTGAATTCCATTATTACCTTGGTTTTCATCACCTGTTTTTCCCCTGGAATATTTTATCAGTGTTTTTGCTTTCTTTCTTGGCTCTTTTGAAATTCAGAAACCCTCTCCAACTACTTTCCTCATCTACAAAAGTAAGAGCGGACATACACCAGTTCAGGACCAAGTACTGCCTAAAAGCAGGATGGTAACAGCATGTACCTCTAGGAACCTATTTCTAAGACATTTCATGCAGCCTGATTCCAGAGACACTAGAATACCCTAGATTTTTCTAAAGATTTCTAAAGATTCTTGTGATCTTAAACAACAGGGAAATTAATTTTCTGTTATTTTCACTATTGCCCCAGTCATCAAAAGATGGCTCAGGTCTTCTGCTACAGCCTTTAAGAGGTCATGGTGGCATAAGGGGCTTCCCATTTTCTTATGCTCAATAAACACAAGGAAAAAACAAATCCAGTAAAATGTACAAGGAAAGTCTGATACCATTAAGATTGTTTCACAGGTTTGCTGTGCTACATGACATCTAATTTCCCCTGTTGCTTAGGGCGGCTCTCAGTAAAATGTAACTCAGGGCACTGCGCAAGTTCAATGAGAGAGAGATTTGCAGGATCTGACTAACCTCCACCTCCACAGGCAGGGCTGTACAACTTCCATGAATGACATATTGAAATGACTTTTTTTTGCACAAATTAGGCATGTTCTGTATCTCACTGGGCTATAGCTAAGAGTAAAATTCAAAAAACCCCACCAGCCAAACCACCCTATTTGCTCAGCCATGTAGCCTTTTTCCTCACAGATTTTACATGCTGGACTTCAGGATGAGCATTAATACCCTGTGGGGACATGAAGTGGTCAACAGGTATTTGAAAGAACGCCTGTGCTTGCTAGGCTGTGTGTAAACAGAGGCATACTCACGTTCCTCCCTGCTGTGCTGAGGATGTCCCCTATGAACACTGGCAAGTGAAGCACCTTCAGCTTTTTCAGCTTTCTGGACTTGGTTGCGGTTGGACCACAAAACACTGCTGCAGCAGAAGGTAGCACCAAGTCTGAAATCAGTGGATTCTCTTGGTTCCAGCAGAGTCTGTGAGCAGCTTGAGATGCCTCCAGATTTCCCATCTATCCATTTTGCAGAGTATCTAGGTACTGGGGAGTCAAACTGTGGGAGTAATTTTCTATCAGTCTGATGTCTGAAGCTAAAAAGCTGGTGTTGGGATGGTTTTGAGCTTTCAGAATCAGAGTCCAAATCCTTGTTCTGTGCATATTGTATGATCCAGTTAATTTTTTTGCTCAAGATATTTTTTACTTCTGCATAAGGACTTTTAGAGAGCTTTGATCGTGGACAGTCCTGATTTGCTATTAAGTGGAATTTTTCAAAGCAGTCTCTGTGCCCCCTTAAAGATCTTGTATGTAGAAGATCCGACTTTGGTACTCCTGTAAAGACAAAACAGAAAGAAGTTCACTTACTGCTAATTTTTTAAGATCTTTACCCACAAGCAACCAAGAAAACAAAAACTTCAGCGATGCTTTCCTACTAACAGTCTTATCACTGAAGCAAACAAGGGTACCTCAGAGTCCAAAATTTGTGAAGTTTCCCTCACGCTCGAGTCCTCAGCATGCAAAGTGTTTTGCACACCATAATCTCTAGTGCAGGACTTCAGCGTGTGCCTCTTGGATGGTGACAGAGATGAAGCAAATTGACAGCTCCACACACATTGCAGCACCCCTACACACAAGTGTAGAAGCTGCAGAAGTAAAATAAACCCAAATGTGTATCAGCAAGTTCTATAGAATGATCCTGAAGAGCATTTTGACAGCACTCATACAAGCTCCCATCTTCTATGCATAATGTTATGAGCCATCTGCTCAAATACTGCGGGGTGCAGGCCTGTCTCACTCAAGTGGTCAAATGTAACTCAGATTTCAGTCATAGTTTATTATTTTGCACTAATACAAGCCTGCAGCTTAGCTAGGAAAGCAAGCTCTAATACTGTCGATGCTTGCCAGCATTAAACTGCCCTGAAATTCATTTGAGGTGTGCTGGTTTTGGCTGGGATGGAGTTAATTTTTCTCACAGTCTGATATGGGGCTGTGTTTTGTGCTGCAGTGTTTTCATTATCACTGAGCAGGGCTTACACACAGCCAAGACCCCTTCTGCCTCTCTCACCACCCTGAGAGCGAGTGGGTGGGGGGCACTTGAGGAGCTGGGAAAGGACACAGCTGGAACAGCCGATCCCAACTGACCCAAGAGATATTCCACACCACATGGCATCATGCTCAGTGTATAAAGCTGGGGGAAGAAGGTGGAAGGGAGGAATGTTTGGAGTGATGGCGTTTGTCACCATTATGCGTGACAGAGCCCTGCTCTCCTGGGGATGCTGAACACCTGCCCAACCATGGCAAGCAGTGAATGAATTCCTTATTTTGCTTTGCTTCTATGGGCAGCTTTTGCTCTCCCTCTGAAACTCTTTGTCTCAACCCACGAGCTGAGATTCTCTCCCCATCTCACTGGAGTTAAACCGTGACATCACACAAGATGGATGTTTATTCTCCTCTTTGCTCACCCTCCCTCAAAGAATGTTCCAATAGCTACAGCAGGTAACCTAAACCTCTAAGTAACTGCTAGTGATTGACAGGTTAAAAAGGAACACAATCTGTGAAGATCTACAGTTGGTGAGTGAACACAGATGGTATGAGAAATGACTATTCCAGAAAGTTAATAGTGCCCTAGTACAAAATTACTTTCTGCAACTTCAGTGGATATTTCTTTTTCTACAGATTCACCTACACAGTAGATTCAGAATCCAAGTCCAGAGTAATGAACAGTTAGCAATTTATCTCAACACCCCATATACTACTCGGGAGGTTCCCAATTCAGTGAAAAACAATCCTGCCTAGCAAGTTTGTCACTGCAAATAACAATAATATACCTGTGACCCACTGGTTGACAGTGGTCAATGCGAAGTATTTAAACCAACAAACAATGTAACTGGATCTGTGACTCGAGGACATGTGAACCAAGCTGCAGCCATCTTACCTTTTAGCTATTACAAGTGACTAAAGTAAAAGAAAAACCATGAAATGCAACAGGTAACAAAATCTGGAAATAGAGACATTAGAAGACAATTAGCAGAAAGCTACATGTTACAACAATTCTCAGATCTAATTCACCTCCTAAATTCTTGTGGTAAAGGTTAATCTCCCCACCCCAAACGATTAACACATGATAGTGTTTTTTTAAGTTACCAAAAGCCACAAAATCCCACACTTCTCTCAAAACTAATCGGAAAAGGTAAAATTCTTAACATGAAACTCGCGAAAACAAATCCAAGCACTTCCTTTTGATTATCTCGCTGGTAAACTGCTGTTTGAAGTTGGGGAGTTCAAACATCAAGAGTAGCCATTACAAATTGTTGATTTTCCACTCTCTGGGCAGCACTGAAACTTAAGTCCGTTATCTTCTGGTTGAGTTTCTGAGAGCGCACACAATTTATGGGGCAAAACGTCTACAAAAGTGGAAAATAAAAGAAAACAGCAGTGGAATTTATTTTGTTCTTAGCAGCAATGGAAAAAAGGTAAAGTCATGAAAACAGATGTTCCTTCTGTTCATGAGATAACTATCAGAAGAAACAAAACTCACACAACTAACCAGAGGCACCTTTTAAGAAGGAAGTTCTGGAGTAAAGTACACTCTCTGCCCCCTTTCAGTGGGCAGAGTCAAGATTCTCACTCCACTCTTCAAAATACCTTTCAACCTCTTTCAGCAAACAGATACTCACCAACTTTTCCTAAGCTCTGCATGATCTGCTGCCTACTTGCAATGCTATTTTCCTTCTCTATCTTTACAGAGACTTAAAAAACCCCAACAAACATTTCTAGTGAAAACAAGGAAAGACAGCTCATTTGTTTGCATGACTTATCAGCACTATTTAAATAGAGCATGCCTGCTCAACTCAAGTAGCATAATGGAAACCTTAAATCTTTAAGTCATCAACAGAAAGCAAACACTGTCAACTGAAATTATAAGGCAAATATATTCACAACACTACAAATCCTAGAAAACCAGAATGATTTGTTCAATGTTATTTGCTTTACCCAAGTGATTCTTCAACATTCTATTTTGCTGCTGCTTGTAGTGCTTTTTTTTACTTACAGAAAACAGTCAACGGGCTGAAAAACATGTTCTGCATGATTTTCCATACAATAATGCTCAGGAACCCACCTAACAAACACACCTGCACAACAAGTGACAAAATATTGACAGTATCACTTAAAGGAATTCCTCTGAGGCTGCTTCATTATTTCAACAAGAATAAATGTTACTTGTCCAGTAGGAGAGGAGCATGACACCACATAAAACAGCCAACACACAAACTGTTACACAAAAAAAGAACAAGTGCAGCTTGACTTTATGAAGCCCCAACTGAATTATGTCCAAGTCTTAAGTTCAAGGTTATTCAAGTCTTCCCTTCTGATGAATTTATCTTTTAAGAGTTCTGAACATTGCTAACTTCCTCATTCTAGAGGCATGCAGCTCAAAGAAATCTGTTTTATCTGAACTCAGTAATAGAGTGCCTGAAATGAGCAATTATTACAGAAGAAAAAAACCACATTACTTAAAGAGTTTAAGCTTTGCTATTTATATGCCACATATCGGCCACAGTGTCCCTGTTTCTGAGCATAGAGAAGGTTATTGCGAAAAACTTCCAGTACACAAGACCAGAATTTACATCATACCCCTTCTCTCACTCCACTGAAAAAAAACAAAAGGGGTCTTTTCTAAAGAATCTTGAATAAAGTAAGGAACTGAAAACGTGCAAAACCAAACCACTTTTGTACAAAACTGCTAACAGACATGCTTCGGCTTTCACGTAATTGCCTTGAATTTTTACTGTAACAAATACACACAAAACTAAAACAACCATCAATCTCTCTTTTGTCCTAAGGTGACCATTAGTACCTTCCTACACAGAGAACAACAGCCATAACCTTCTGGAAGAGCTGAGCAGGGACAGCACCTGCTGTGCCAGCACAAACTAGCAATCACACACCAGAATTACAGCAAGTAAGGGTATGGCTCTTTGGAACGAATCCTTCTGTTGTGGGCAATACCATCAGCTTTATGAGGCAGAAAAGATGTCCATTTCTTGTCAGGAAGATTTCATACTCCATTCAGATTACTTCATATTTTTCCCTTCATCACAACTGTAGAAAAAGCTACAATCTGGTGAGCTGGAGTGGACCAAGTGATACATAAAGATGATGCAATTTTAGAACACACGTTACTTTATTCAACACTGCACAAAGAGATGAATAAAGCACGGCAAGATTTCCGTACAAAACAAGAAGCAATATTGTAGTTTTGATCAACAGCTATTGTGAGTTTCGGGGACTTTCACAGAGTTTCAGTTCTGTCTCCACGTTTCTGTTTGCCAATATCAACCTCAATCTTTCTTACTTTTTGTCTGGTTCTTCAAATCTGCAATCGTAAAACCATCAACGTCCCCCACCTCCACATTTGCAGGTACATGTACATTTGCTCCTTGTCTTACTTTCCAAGAACAGAATTGCAGACTATGTCCAAGTATGTCCTAGGCTTCATACTTATTTCTTCAGAGAAGGAAAAAAACCGTCAAAAAGCAACAAAAAGCCCACAACCACCCAGAGTAGAAAAGTTTAATCTGTAGGGGAAAAAAATCCCTCAAAATTCACTAATACCTAGAAGACCATATCTAACAAACTTAAGACAGCACAGATGCTATTAGGAAAGAAGCTCATGCCAGAGATCATTCCTCAAGTGCACCTGATTCACAGGCTGATGCCAAACCTCCAAACAAATCATGAAACAATGTAAGTGCCCACAATCCATTATTTGTTTCTGATTCTAGTAACTCATGTGTCCTAGATTAAATATGAACGTATCACTTCACTCAACAATATCTTTGTATACTGACTCGAAGACAGGACTTCCTACATAAGTGCATAATGCTTAGGCAAAAAAAACCCTTAACCATAACGCTGACTATTTCAATTTCTAAGCTATGCAAGGCAGGCAGTCAACACGACTCCTAATCCACTTCTACAAAGTAATTTTGTAAATGCATGACCAGTGATCAGGCAGTTTAATTTTTGTAACTTTTATTTATTCATAACTGTAAAGTAGCAGAGAACAGGGAGAATATTTACCAAATAACCAGGTGTGCAATCACCTCTCAACAAATTCATCCCCATTTTAAGGCATTTGTACTTGAAAGTAAATGAGTTTCCATCATATTAAAGTTTTTTGCTTTCTGTTTTTTTTGAGGGTAAGAAACCTACAAAGACTTTATTTCTGCCTTTGCAACTGATTCACTGAGAGCTATGTATAACTCTTATTCATTATAAAGATACAGAACTAAACTGAAATGTTTGCTCAAGTTTATGTAAAGCTAGCTAGAATAGTTGTCTTATTTGGAGATTATAATAGTAATCAACAAGTCCTTTTTAAAACGAATGATCTTGAATACCAAGATTATTTCACATTCCTTCACAAATGTTTCCATAGAAAAAATAAATCAGTGATCATTAGCCTGCTTGTTTATCTTCAACAGTGGAGTTTTTTCATTTGTTTACTACTCTCTTTAACAAAAAAAGAAACCAAACCAAACCAACCAAACTTCTTATTTGGTCTTCCAGCTCGATCAGTTGGAAATAACATTAAAGAAAGCCTTCATAGCAATTTCTAATGTGATGCTGGAAACTAATTGTTTTTTGCAATGGTGAATAGCAGCTGAAGTGGAAAATCCCCCCTGAATCTAAGATGAACAAGAATACTTCTAGACACATGGATAATCAATGATAAGTTTGTCCTATGCCATTAGTTACTTAAAGCCCCTTTAAAGAATTTACAAATACTTACGGGTAAGATTTATACCTGACCATCTCTTCTGTCTCCAGTTTGAGTTAGCTGTGGAGACCTGCCTCCACAGCCAGTGATGAAATGCTTCTCAGGCACAATTCACCTCATCTGAAATAGTGAACTCCAGAGAGATTTGTGACAGACACCTCTGCTCTTCCCCTTTAACCCCAGAGTAAGCAAGAGCCCTTGCCCGTGCCTGCCCATTTTAAGAGCCCTGGTCTTCACTGTGTGTTCTGAAACGTTCCAGCTGCTGCTCCCCCCAGCTGTCCACCTCACTCTGTAAACAGAGATGTTCAGCCAGCTCATGGAACAGCTCCCGGACATCTGCGAGTGTCCACGAGGAACACAACGCTCAGACGAGCTCCAGTGTGGCTTACCTAGGCTGCAGGGCCAAGACCTGCAGCAGAAATGCTTCACACAACATTAAGTGCGCATGTCTATCTATTTTAAGCCACTGCTGTATAGGCTGTTTACCAACAGTGCTGAAAGAGGGGGAGGTCCCAGCAAAGCAGATCCCAAGACCTGTTCAAAATACATGAAACAAAAGCAGTCCATGATAAGCTAAGACAACAAGTTATCCACACATCTAAACGACAGGGGTGGGGAAAACTGATATTCTTCAGCTGTATAATTCTGCCAACACTGAAAAGCAGGATCATTAGAGATGTGCATCTCCAGTACATCTGCCTGACAAGATGTAAAGCCAACTGCTATTTTTAAGGGTTTACATGCAATCTCATTTGAGAGTTAAATCTTATGATTTATTAGACTGGCTAGAAGGAAAATGCCAGTGCCATTCATTAACTTCTAAAACCAGACACTTCGTAAAGACTAGATATTATCTTGTTCATAAATTAAAGTCCTCTCCTTGCTTTCACATGATAATGCCAGTACTTTCCATACATCAAGTGTGCACACAAATCACTTCCCACTTCATTTCTATCAGCTCATTTGTATTTTAGCACAGAGCAAAGACGTACTATATCAGACAGAACAGAGATCCAACTGGCCCTTTAAATATATTTTCAAAAATCATGTTCCTTTAAACTACTTCACTAAGAAGAGTTTGCTACTGCATTAAACAAAGCAATGCATTCTGACAAAAACTTTACTACAGAAAATATTATGTCACATACTTTGTAAGAAAAATCAGTTAAACAGAGCTGGAAGAGAGTGGAAGTCATGACCCGGTATTTCTGTAGTCTGGATGATGCCGGTAACATAAAATACTCAATTATCTTGTTTGCCTGGACAAACCTCCCAGATTTACACATTAAGAATGCAAAAATGCACTTATCGAACCAGACCCACAGCTTGACATTACTCAGTGGTACTCATTTAGCATTCAGAGCAAGAACAACATCTCCAATCATGTTCAGACTTGAATTTGTAGTTAAGAGCTTTAGTGGAAACTGCAGCTAATTTCACATGTCCATTCAAGTTTGCAGAAATGAGTCATACCCCTGGCCTGCAAATGCTACCTTGAAACAAGTTCTCATCTGTCTAGTCTAAAGGGCAACGATGGAAATTTTTAGCTTTTATTGCCAGAATAATCTATTTTACTGCTTATCTTTTCATTAACACTGAAAAAATAAGGATGTGTAATATTCTGGAACAGAATTAGATGACACAGCAATTTCCAATTCCTTCAACTACACCTTACAACACATTTTATTGCAGTGAGATATTCTTCTGTAGGGTGTAAAAAGGAAAAAAGTGAAATTCGAGTTTACAGTTTGCAACAACTAAACCCACCCCCTCCTT
>VZRS01000673.1:62715-98267 GCA_013398055.1 Ifrita kowaldi | reverse complement strand
CGCCGGGACTTACCCCGAGCGCCTCTGCACCTGGGGAGAGCCGTGATGCAGAGCGAGCCCGGCGTCTGGGTGACCAGGTTTTGTTAGAGGTGGGGGCTAAGAAAAAAAGTGTACAGTGATGGAATATCGATTGCGTTGAGGAAGCGGGATTAAAACCCGGCCGGGGCTCTGCTGGCGCTCCGAAAATGAAGCCACAACCGGTGACAGAATCACGGGTTCTGGGTACGGTTGGAAAGGACCACAGTGGGTCATCTGGTCACACCTCCCTGCTCAAGCAGGGTCATCCCAGAGCACATGGCACAGGATTGCATCCAGACAGCTCTGGAGTATCTCCAGTGGGGGAGACTCCACGCCCTCTCTGGGCAACCTCTTCCAGTGTGTCTACATTTGCACAGTGCAGTTCTTCCTCAAGTTTAGGTGGAACTTCCTGGGTGTCACTTTTTGCCCGTTGCCTTTTCTTCTGTTGGTTGGCACCACCGGGAAGAGGTCGATCGTATCGTCTGGGGAATTTCCGCAATTGGCGGAAATTACGTACAGCACATTCCTACATGTCAAAGTGTGATTATTTATGGGAGAGCTAAGTAATCTTCCAGAAGCTCCTGTGTCCAAACACGTCTCTGCACTTTTGATTGTTTCTTTCATTGTGTTTTCTTGGGGTGTTTTCTTTAATTTTATTAAAAAAAGACAAATGCATGAGACGCCATCCAGAGGGGTCTGACAAACTCAAGAAGTGGCCCATCGGAATCCCGTGATGTTTGACAAGACCAAGTCCAAGGTGCTGCACCTGGGTCAGGGCAACCCCTTGTATGAATCCAGGCTGGGGATGAACAGGTCCAGAGCAGCCCTGGGAGAAGGACCTGGGGGTGCTGGTGGGTGAGAGGCTGGACATGCCCCGGCCGTGTGCTCTGGGAGCCCAGAAGCCCCCCGTGTGCTGGGCTGCACCCAAAGCCCCGTGGGCAGCAGGGCAGGGAGGGGATTCTGCCCCTCTGCCCCGCTCTGCTGAGACCCCACCTGCAGTGCTGCATCCAGCCCTGGGGTCCCAGCATAGGAAGGACAGGGACCTGTTGGAGCCAGCCCAGAGGAGGGGCACAACAGTGATCAGAGGGATGGAACAGCTCTGCTGTGAGGAAAGGCTGAGAGAACTGGGATTGTTCAGGCTGGAAAAGAGAAGGCTTTAGGGTGATCTAATTACAGCCTTTCAGTACCTGAAGGGAGCCCACAGGAAAGATGGAGAGAGACTATTTACAAGGGCCTGGAGTGACAGGACAAGGGGGAATGGCTTCAAACTGAACGATGGTAGGTTTAGATGAGATTAGGAAAAAATTCTTTCCTGTGAGGGTGATGAGGCCCTGGCACAGGTTGCCCAGAGAAGCTGTGACTGCCCCATCCCTGGAAGTGTTCAAGGCCAGGCTGGATGGGGCTCTGAGCCACCTGGTCCAGTGGAAGGTGTCCCTGCCATGGTTGGAACTAGAACATCTTTAAGGTCCCTTCCAGCCCAGACCATTCTATGCTTGTATGATTTTCTGAAAAAAATAAGTCCTGCTCTGTGCTAGAGTGCCATGCTTTACTGCTCTTAGGCAGCAAGTTGACTTCAGATTTGCTTCTGTTGGAGGATGATGGAGCGTATTTTATCACCGAGCTCGTTGGAATCTTCCTCAAATTGTTTCTGCCACAAGCTGAGAGCTGGATCTGAGAGAGGGGCTGCATTTCCTTCTCCCCTTGTCACCTGCTTTTTTGATATATATGAAGGGTAGCAAAGAAGTGGCACCTTGACTTCATTGCGGAAGAAATATTAAGACAGAAAAAGGCACATCAGCCCGGGGTGGAAGATTTAGAAACAGTAAGGAGAGACTGGACAAAGGATGGTAGAGCTTTATAAAATCTATAATTATTGAAGTACTTTCCCCTCCAGAATCTGATGTCTATTGAGTCTCAACAGCTCATCACCACAGTGCAGCAGCAGCTGCTGTGAAATCCAAGGGCAAAAAAGTCATGAATCTTGTTAATAAATGACATGTGGGAGACAGTATGGCTCTCGGTAACTGAGCTGCTTTTCTTGTCAAATAATGCTCTAAAATATAGAGGTCATTGCAGTAAAAATAGTGAAGGAGAAGTAATGTTTCAGGCACAAATTTCTGAAAAAAACCAGCAAATACCAAGATGAAGGTTGTGCAATCGTAGCTGCAGCCCATGTTGTGGTTTATATGTATTCATACACATTTGTATTTCCTCCCTTGGTTTATCAGTGCATGTAATTCTAGCTAGCAGTTTACTTACATTGGAAAATCATTTTAGTAGGAAACAAATCTGGTCTTTCTATGTTTCTTTTTCCCTACTGAGTTTGCATTTTCTTAATAGGGAGGCTTTGGCAGTGATCATGTTTCAGTAATTCCCACTGCTTCACCTTCCCCCAGATGCTTGGTCATGTTCCCACACTGTTTTTCTCTCTTTTTCTGTGTTTGTGAGGTGACAGAAGGGACTGGATCGCTGATTTAAAGGAAGAGAGTTAATTCTACCTCTGGCTGATTCACTGTGGTTCACTGGGCAGCCCTACAAACAGTGGGGGAAGGCAGCTGAAGGGGTAATGCATGACGAAAATGAGTACTCTGAGCCCTGTATCATAAAATCTTGGCTTGAGCTCTTCATCAGGGTCTTCCCTCCAAACACTGAAGTGTTGGAAATGAAAGCTTGTGGCAGTGTTTTATAGACATACTTAGTTCCAGCTTCCTGAGCAAAGATTTAGGAGTTCTAAAGCTAAAAGGCATTCTTACTGACAAATACGGTGTTAAACAGGAGTCCAGGGGAAGGTAGGGTTTCTTGGGCCTTATCAAAAATACTGCAGTGGAGATCCCCAGCTGCCCAAATGAAAGTGTCTGTGTAGGTTTGTATATTAAAAGAGAGTCAAGAAATGAGAAAAGTTTGTAAAAAATTTAAATGTTCAACTCAGACTAGATGAAGTAGGTCTGCCTCCCTGAAATTTAAAAAGTAACATATTGAAATCAGCCTGACATTTTTGTCTGCCCTCTCTGCTCTCTCCCTTCGGCTCTCCTCTGGGCTTGGGGATATTTTTCTCCTCGGTCGGTCAGGCGACTGTGGCCTTTCCAGGCACTCTGGCAGATCTTCATGTTTCTCAGGCATTTCCGTCTGCAATTAATAAATACATGCATTTTCTCCAACTCTTCTGTTTTGCTTTTTTTTGTATTGTGGTGGATTTTTTCCTAGTTTCTTTTACTTGTTGCTGTCCATTTTTTTACAGATCTTTTGTTCTTGTGTTCTTTAACCTTTCCTAGTTTATTTTATCTTTCACCCCTGGAAGACAAGTATAGATAGGCATGATTTGCTGTACCCCCTATCCTGTACCCACTCCTCTATTTTGTGACCTGTTACCTCTTCTTATTCTCCCAGTCCTCTTTCAACTTCATTCAGTGTGCAAGCTTTACTGTAATGTCCTATTTAAAATCTTTATTGACTGGTCTTTGCCCCCTTACTGTGTGGCATAAAACCTGATTGAAAAGAGGTAGTTCCACATTCCCTGTCCCTGCCGTTTCCTTTGTGTTGGATCTGGTGATCCCATGGCTGCTGCAAGGTGAAATGAGTCACTGAGGTGATACCAAAGGAAGAAAACAAAATCAAAAAGAAAAATCAATGCCTTTCTTCATCAGCTTGTTGAAATATCTGTATATTCAGCTATATATATATATCACTGCTAGATTTGGTGTAAGGGTTTTTGGGGTGGCAATGCGACTGACCTTTGAGCAGCATTAAATTGCATCAAACTTTATGTAAACACTGGTTTTATCTCTTGCTCCTAGTCCTTCTGTTTCTTTATCCAGTCCCTTTGCTTCATCTTCCCTCCAGGCCATGATCTCATGATCCTCTTTTTGGCAGCAGGGCCAGTTGAAGTATTCCCTGCTTCTACCCATTTTCCACCCTGTTTTTTTAGTTTTTTTGTAGGAATATGTGCTGAAAAGTAACCAGCATCAGTCAGATTCCCGTCCAGTTTCCTGCATGATTGCCCAGAGCCTCAAGAGAGCAGTAGTAGAGTCAATTTGAGCCAAGTGCCTGAATACCTGGGTAAAAACAGCCCAAGTCTTTCTTCTGCCTTTTTCTGGTTTTCTCTTCTCCTCGTGACTGTTTTTCTCCTGTCCCTTTCCTCCTGTTCTGCCATATGAAACCACACAGTTTCTCCACTGCTCCTACTGTAAAACACCCCTGTCTGTGCTGTGGCACACCAGCAGACTTTCTCTCTTATCTCTTCTTTTTCTTGTCGAGCTTGCTGAACTGCATGCCTTCCTTAAGATCTCCTCCTGTGGAAGTTTAGTTTTGTTCATTAATCAGTGCCAGAAGATACAGGGCTGTTCAGAACATTTAGTAAACGCAGCACCAGACTTGAAGAGACACTGCAAAGGAAACTTCCAAAAGCTTACCATAATACCACTGTTCTGATTCACTGATGTCATCTCAGCAAAGCAGCAAGGAAAGGATAGGTTACTCATTGGTTTTTGTCTTCATGATTGGCCTCTGAAATGAAATACCAAGCTAGTGTGAAAAAAATATTCCTTGGAAAGTCATGTCCTGTATTTTTTGAGGTTAGGAAAACAAATCTGCCACTCATCTAATAGGCCACAAAATGAAACAAGCTGAGCCAACCTAAAATTACATGAGAGTCACAGCACACAAGGGTGGAGCAACAATTTGTGTCTTCTAAACAAAGGCTTGTAGCAGGTTGCTGGCTACAGTGGATCAGAGACATGATAGATGAGTGTGTGGGTATTCAAACAAGTCATGAATGAGGGACAGAGGAGGGGAATGACTTCTATGCCTTCACACTTAGGTAAAAGACTTTCTGCTAACTAGTTTATCCTGATTTTCTATTCAGAAGAACAAAAGATTTCCTAATCCTAACAAGATCTCATTGATTAATTATAATGATGAAACAGCACTTGGTTTCTAAGTGATGTCTATGCATTCCTTTTTCATCCATAGATTTAAATGTCCTTTACAATGCCTCTTTCCCCTTTAATGATCAACAATGCTCTTTAAAGCTATTTACACTTCTTTTTCCAAGGTTAATGGAATGTGTTGTCCAGTGCCACAGCCTTGTTTCTGGCACAGCCTCATTTTCCTTCTTGATCATCACAACAATGCACGAAATTGTGGATGTCTGCAAGTCACAGAAAGTGCTGTCCCAAGCTGAGCATGCCTTCCTCCTGCCCAAATCTCAGCCCTCCAATTCTACCTGAATCTCCTTTGACCTCTCTGTATCGTCTGACAATGCAAGTCATTCCATCATTTCCAAAATCAAGATTTTGTTATTGGCTTTTGTGTTTTGTCCAGTATGCCTTCTAATTCTTGGCTGTTTCTCTTCAAGCAGCTGATTCTTGTTAATCAGCTTTTAATCAGGATCTGTAATACATCCCCTGAAGTCCTCGTGGCTGTGAACCCTGTCTCTAGGTCTCTTATCCATGAATTTGGCGTTGACTCATATCTTACTGTGGTGATTCACAGCTCTTCCCCTCTGTTGCTGGCCTGTCTTTTCACACCCAGTTAAAATCAGTACCTTTTTGCCACCTTCTTGAGGGCAGCTACCACTGGTTATACTTGGCACAGTACATTCAGGTCCTGTTTTTCTTCTGTCACAAACCTCTCCTTCTCCCTCTTTGTACTGTAAATGCCTGACTGCCCTTCCAGCCATTTAGGTCTTTAGATTGAATACTGCTTGCAGTCTCTGTGGAGCTATACATGAATAACGTGCCTATAGTATCTTGTTTCTTCCTACATGTCAATTAAGAGATTCAGCCTTGTTGACTGTCCCAGTGCCCCTGTCACTTCACACCTCAGCTGTTACCAACTCCTCTGTGTGTCTCCTGCGACTTCCACGGTGTTCTCCGGAAGCTCATTCAGAACTGCACTGTGAGGATTATCTTCCTTGCTGACATAATGTCTATGTCTCTCTTCTGGCTTTCTGGTTCATCAGCATGAAAGGCAAGCTCATTGTCCTCTTCAAAGGTTCTGATCAATTGGCTCTGCAATGGCTCAGCATTATTGTGGCACTGAGCACAGCCCTCACTGCTCTCTGTCAGTAACACTTGTCTTCACTGTCTCAGTTATTTCTCACACAGCCACCTCTGGCCTTTTCACTAAGTACCTCCTCCTTTGCTGGACGTTCCTCACAAACTTCAAAGGAATTAATCCGTGCTGTTATCTCACCCAAGACTTATTTCTGCATTGTTGCCTGGAGCCGAGCATGTAAAATGCAGTCATTGTGCTCTGTACCCTCCATTCTCTTCACCAGTTCTACTCCTCCTGGTTTTGCAACCTACAAATTCTGGTCTTCTTTTTATTGCAAATCCTAATGCAGTTCTTAACAAGCCTTACAGCCACCAAACTGTGGTCTTCTGAAAATCATCTTAGGTAGTCTGCTAGTCTCATGTTGCTTGAGTAGAAGTTTTGTGAAAGTTTTGTCTAATCGGTAAATTATATTACGTGAAAAATTTTGGGAAGAGCCGGAGTTCCACTGGTTGCTTAAATGTGACGGCCACTTGAGTAGCACAGAAAGTGCTGATTTTTGATAAGGAGAATCTTTGTGATAATATGTTTTAACAACATCAGCACAGACTTATGAAACCTCCATATACACTAATGGCATTATGGCAGTTCTGTGGTCTTTAATGGCTTTTCACATGTTGAAATAGCAACGTGGAAAGGACACAATAAAGTAGTTAGCTGTCTGAGAGAGCAGAGAGATGGGTATCACTACTATACAGATTAAGGAGTGGCTTCTGAAGCATATTGGTGTTTCAGGATCTTGGCAAATGCTCTATACTTTCGTAGAGAACTGGAAGTGTCAGTTGTGCTATTGAAATACAGAATATGCTGTCCTCACACTACAGTCTTCTGTAGCAGCAAATGCAAAGAAAACAGCACCCTCATACTACTGAACTCACAATTTCTTTTTATTCCTAAACTGTTCCTTAACAGGATTTCAGAAGGGACTGATCCATTACGTGGTTCCTTCCCCCATTTATTTCCCAGAGTGAAAATTCAATGGATTAAAAAAAAAGAAAAATCAGATTCCTGTGTAAAATTGTATGACAAACTAAAATCCTTTAGTGAAGGCTGTCAAAAATGAGTACCACCTTCTCTTTCAATGACATGGTTTGAGTTATTTCTTCTCTATCCTCTGTATTTTGGTGATAATAATCCTCTAAGTGGTAGGATTCCTCTGTGATGGTAAGGCTTGCCTCAAGGAACACATACCTGCTTGAAGTGCGTGAATTTTTCACTGCAACACTAACTCCAATTACTGCCGCAACACAATCATTGTCTTTGGAAACTCATTTAACCAGTGACACTGCTGCTACTTATGCCTTTTGTTGCTGTCACTCTTTATGTGTTTATACACACACACACACGTTTAAAAGTTATTGCTTCAGTGAAAAGCATCAATAGGGCATCAGAGGGAATGTCCTTGCAGAAGCAAGCAGCGCTTTGCAGCAATATGAATCTGCACCTGTGTGGATGGTGAACTCGCCCTAATACTCTGTCAACTGAGGTTCCCTGTTGAAAAGGCTTTTCCTGTGTGTTTATGTGGAGGCAGTTTCACTGTAGCATGGCTGTTGGCATCCCTGTGTCCAGGTTATTAGCTTAGTCCTGCCTTCCAGCTCTGGTGGGTATGTTTGGGTGTATTTGCACCAACTGTGCATCCAGAAACTGCCTACATCAGCAGGAGGAAGAGTTAGTGCCATACCACAGTGTTGAAAGAGACCATTACTAATCCAGCCTAGATGCCTAAATATTGGAGAAAATGAAAAACAAGGCAGAACGTGGGCTGTCAATTTTAGAATCACCTGGGCATGACACACTCTGCAATATTTCTAATCACACACACAGCTGGGGACTGGCTGAGCCAGGAAGGTACCTCAGGAGATTGCCTGGTCCAACCCCTGCCCAGAGCAGCTCAGCCAGAGCAGGTTGCTCAGGGCTGTGTCTGCCTGGGTTTTCAATACCATCAAGGTTGCAGACTCCCTGGCCTCTCTGGGTACCTGTGCCTGTGTCCAACCACCCTCACAGTAAACAGGTTTTCCTTATGTTTCAGTGAAATTTCCCGTATTTCGCTTAGTACCCGTTGCCTCTTGTCTTGTTGCAGGATACCACTGTGAACAGCCTGGATCCCTCCCCTTTATTCCCTTTATCAGGTGTTTTTACACACGGAAGAGATCCCTCTGAGCCTTCTCTGCTCCAGGCTGGACACTCTCTGTCTCCCTGTAGGACAAATGCCTTCAATCATTGTGGCACTCACTGGCTGTCTGCAGTGACACTCCTCCTCTCTTGCAGTGAGAGCCCCAGCCCTGCAGGGTGTTCATATTCTCAGCAGGGCTGAGCAGAGGGGAAGGATTGCCTCCCTTGACCTGCTGGCAGCACTCTGCTTAATCCAGCTCAGGAGGATGTTGGCCTTCTATACAGCAAGGGCACTCTGCTGGATTATGTCCCGCTTCTTGCCCACCAGAGGCCTCAGCTTCTTTTCTGCAAAGCTGTTTTCCAGCCAGTTGGTTCCAGCTTGTCCTGGAGCATGGGGTTATTCCTCCTGGGGTTCAGGACTTTGCACTTGTGTGTCGAGCTTTGTGATGTTCCCACCAGCTCGTTTCTCCAGCCTGTCAAGGACCATCTGAAGGGCAGCACACCGCTTCCAGTTTCGTGCCAACAGCAGACTGGCTGAAGACACACTGTCCCACCATCCAGGTGGCTGTTGAAGATGTTAAACACTCTTGGCTCTGCATCAGCCCCTGGGCTGCACCTTTAGGGACTGGTTTCCAGCTGAATTAACTGCTACTGGTCACAACATTTTGTGCCCAATTCCATCAGTTTTCAGTCCACCTCACATACTTTTATCTAGTCTATATGACACCAATTTCTCTATGAGAATATTATCAGAGACAGTGTTGAAAGCCTTGTTAAAGTCAAGATAAAGAGCACCACTGCTTGTACCTTATCCTCTGAACTAGTTATTTTATGGAAGAAGGCTTTCAGGTCATGAGGCATGATTTTCCTTTCATAAATCCTTGCTGGTCCTAGTTACCTTCTTGTCCTTCATGTGTTTGGAAATGATTTCCAGGATGACATGTTGCATCCTCATCCTGGGGATCAAGGGGAAGCTGATCAGCCTCTAGTTCTTCATGCACCTTATAGCCCTTCTTGGAGACAGGGGTGATGTTTGCTTTCTTCCAGTCCTCAGAAACCCCTTCTGATTGCCACAGCCTTTCAAACAGGATGGAGAGTGGCCTCACAGTGGCATTGTCCAGCTCCCTCAGCAGTCATAGGTGGGTCCCATCAGGTGTCAGGGCTTTGGGTATGTCCAGGTTGTTTATATGCTCTCTAACTGGTTCTCCCTCAATGAGGGTTAAGCCCTCCTTGCTCCAGACTTTTCCACAAGGTCCCAGGTCTCATGGGCCTGGGATTTCCACAGGCTGGTTTTTACTGGTAATCAAAGGCATCCCATACCATGGCCTCTTCCATGTCCTGTGTCACCAGATCCCTTGCCCTGTTAAGTAGTGAGCTCACATTTGTCCTGGCCCACTTTTTTTGCTTTTTGCATCTGACGGAGCTCTTTTTGCCTTTCACATCCCTCACCAGACTCAACAACCCGTTGGTTGTTGGATTTCCTGACCCCATCCCTGGACATACCAGATTCCTGACTATCTTATTGATTCCATTTATCAGCCTCTGAAAAATGCAGGTGGTACCCCCTGCAGCTGCCCAACATACATGTTGTCTCTAATAAACTTAATGAGAAGCAAAGGCTGTGTTTAGTTGTGTCTTTTGACTTAATTAAAATTAAAATGACACATCAGTGTATGTGCCGGCCGAGCCTTAATCTCCGAAGAGTGCCAGTTAGTATTAGGCTCATTATTGACAGTGGCCTAGTTTCCATTGGTGGAGTCATTGAAAGTTTTAGTCTGCAAAGTCAGGAAAAAGTAGTGGCTGATAGTCCTGATGTGAAATAAGGGGAAAAGAAAAAAAGCTCAAACCCAACCTATTTTGTTAATCCATCCATGTACATGAAAACAGCACAGCAGGATTGGGGAACTAATCCCATTTCAAATCAGATGCCTGCTGGTTCCATTTAATGAGCATTATGTCTGTTTCTTTTTTAACCCTAAAATATCTTAATTCATATAACAGCATTCTGGTTTTTAAAAATTATTGTAATTTTTATCAATTCTGTTAAGGTATTTGCTTCTATAGCTGGACCAGTGATGGGTTGCTAACTACCATATTTACTGCCAAACCACACACTGAACTTCATTCATATGGAAATACCAAGAAAATGGAATTAGCACAGAGTCCTGTAAGCATTGGTACTAATGAAATTTCCTACAGATTTGTACCTTGTGAGTAAACTCTGGTGTGTAGAAAGAAATAAAGATATGGGAGATTGTCTTTGAGCTGAGACATTAAAAACATCTTCCTCTTCATGCATCTTTAGTATTCAATAAATATTTCATATGCTCACACTGCACTCTTTTCCTGCATAGATGCTCTGTCAAGATCTCTCCACCCTATGTGCTCACTTCTATTAAATTTGCAAAAAAAATATTGGGACTTTTGTCTCACTGCCAAATAAGGCTAAAATTGGAGAAAGGTCTAAAAACTATTAACAGGGGTTAAGGAGGGGCATTTTTCATTACCCTGTGCCAAAGGCCATGTCAGCATTATGAGTGTCAAACCACGACTGGGTGTCGTGAACCATTTTAATTTAGCAACGTTTATAACCCTTGATAGCAATGCTCACACAGAGTCCAGCGTAATGAAGAAATAGTGATCCAATTCTATTGGTTATCAATATTTGCTTGATATTATTCTGATAGCTATGTAATGATGTTAGGGGAAACAAAAGTATATTTATGTAAATTTTGTTATTCAATGTAGACGTCAGCTGTTATCTTAGTACTGTTTATCCTCTCAGCATCTACTATATTAATTCTCTGCCTGCTTCAGAATTCCTGGGAAAAAAAGTATCCTCATTCCCCAAAATGTCTTTATCTTGGATGATGTTTCGAAATTTGTTAAAATAATATAGAACATGTTAAAATGGGTAGAGCCTTAATTAAAAAATACACATACATACACATATACATATACGTATATGTATACATATACATATACACATACATATACATGTAAAGGTGTCTATGTAAGGGAATGCCTGCAGTAATAATTTGTTCAATTCTCTTCAGCTTAGACATTCTCATCATCCTCTTTTGGTTTTTTTGTTTAGTTTTCAAGCCAGGGCAGCCTAATTATGTATACAGTCAGCCCAAAGAATTCCCTCAATAGCAAAATACTTGCAGTAGCATATTTGCAATACCTGATGTCCTAATAAGACCTGATGTCATGAATAGGAAGCTTGTGACATTAAAGATCAGGTAAATAAGGCCAATGCGTTCAGTCACTACACCACACAATTGTCAGCAGACCAACTTTTATATTTTTCATGCATTTCAGACTTTGCATCTTGGGATCAGTGACTTGCATGAAGGTATTTATCATCATCCCAAATCATTGCTAATTTTCCATGTATGAATGGAATGCTTCTTCCTTCTTCTGTGCAACAGCTTAAAAGGCAAAATGTTTTTTTGGATGGATGAAACAAAAGCTTAGCAGCTCTCCCTGTTACTGTGTTACGTGTCATAACACTGAGGAAAGAATACAAGTTTGCAAATGATGGGCTGTCATGATTATCAGAAGACTTGAAAGTGGCTGGAACTACAGGAGGTTTCCACCTGTACATATGTGTCAGGTATAAAGTCATGTTTCAGTACACAAGAGCTATGCTCTGTGGAGCAGAGCAGCGAAAGGACAGACACACCACCCTGGCAGCACAGCAGTGCTGACCTACTTGAGCAAGCTGTGTGCAGCCAGCATGCAGCTCTGGCTCTGTTTCAGCAAAACAGTGTGTGACCTCCCAAACTGGAGTGTACTTTGAAACATTAAATGACCAGACATATCTTTTGGCAATGCAGTTATTAACTTTTGACTTTATCTCCAGCCCACAAAGCCACCTCTTACATCACAGTGATGCAATGCCTACTAATTGAAAGCCAATTTTTCTGCCAGACAAGGACATCGGCTGCAAAAAGCAGACACAAATGTCTGCAGAGGAGAGATATTTTCATTAACTCTTCCTCTGACTCCCTCACTCTACCTGCCATCTCTCTTTGCTATTCTTTCTCTCTCTCATCTGCCCACACATCAAAAACCCTTAAAGCGTAGCTTCATTGGGAAGGAAAAGGAAAAAGTGGAATGATGTATTCTGGCCATAAGGAATAGTCTTGCTATGAGAAACTGTTAGAAATTTATTCCTTAGGATGTTTCTTGGCAAAGTAAATTGGTGAACAGGTGTGTCAAATAGCACTGCTACTCGTTTGTTAAAGGCAAAGAAAACAACTGTCTTGATGAAATCTTCAGCAAAGTCTGAATGAAACTTCTCTTGCTGTTCAGTGCAGGTTTGCTTAGATGCTGTTTACATTCACAAGACATACAGGATTTAGAACTAACATTTCACAAGTCTGCCAAATGCTCTGTCAGCTTTTAATATTTCTGGTTACTGTTTTTTTAAAAAAATTGGTTCACTCCTTCTCTATCCTTCCTGATATATTTATCAAAGGCACATTTTTGTACCAGCTATAAAAATCCTAGCACAGAAAGATTGTTTACCTAGAGGTTTTCTGGATCTCAAGCATTTAGAAATCTCTTTCATAAGTAGAATTAAATTATTGCTGAGTGTAGGAGAGGCCAAGGTAGCATGTTTCTCTTTTGAACTGCAGCAGGTTTTGCACATAGCATGATCCCGAATGCAGCTGTTTCTGACTGCCCACATTGGGAAAAGCACCCAAGAGACATTAATGCCAAAATCTGGGGAGAACTGCCTGGATGAATAGAGGCAGAAGCAACCAAAGCTGTTAGTTGGAAGGACTAGTGATATACAGCTGGAAGAAAGGGAAAATCAGAGTCTGCTATTGGGAAGTGACTTCTATCGTGAGTATTCCAAATTTTGATGCTACCATGTAGTTATACAGCTAACTCACATAAAACTTCATTAATTCAGTTGAAGGATTCCTTGTCATTTCAGTGGGTTTTGGCCCAAAGGATAGTTATCCATTCAGTTGTTGTCTTTTTCAGTTTTCCATATGCTCTGTCACTTGGATGTATAGAAACTTCCTTTTTCTTGCTCCAAATCCGTTGGATACTCAACCAATGTGCTAATATAGAAAATTTGGCCAAATCCAGAAAATTGAAATGGTTTATTATACAAAATGCAATGAACACTGATATCCAAAGCTGCTTTATATCTTTAGCAGACACAAACCTGATTGATATATTTTCTAAGTTATGGAGAGCTCCAGACCCTCTTCCACAACTCAGTAGTGTGATTCTGGCTTATCTTTACACTTAAGAGCATGAGTAAGGCCTGAGGGTATTTTGTGTTTCATCACTTTCTCATCTCATATCTATGTTTTACCTCTGTACTTTCTTTAGGCTTGTTACAGAACACCTGATGCTGAAGTTCAGCAAGTGAAGTGTTAACATGCAAGGGAGCCTGCCTGACTTGCATGCTGATGTTAATGAAGCTGTGAATTGTGTCATATTAGCCTCATTTGCTTCCCATATGCTTACTCTCATTTTCCCCTCAGAAGCTGCAACTCCACTTTTTGTCTTCATTTGTATGCCCAAAATGCAGCAAGCTTAATTACCAATTATAACCTTACTCATTTAAAGGCTAAATCAACTGGAAACAATGCTAAAAAGTGTCTCCCTTGAGGAGAACTGAAGACTTGGTGTTAATTTTCTTCACATATTTTGATTAGTATAGAGCACTGTGTAACTTACAAGTTAATCTCCTCAAATGATGTTAATTTTAAATCGAGATGACACGTGCACACTCATGGGATGGCAGCCTGAGAAACCCTCCTTGTCTTCCTCCTTCAACTCTGACCTGCCGTGCAAAATTATCTCTCCCTGGGAATCTCTCAGTGGAGCACCAGAGCACCCAGGTCTGCCAGCAGCTTTTTATCTATGGCCACCTTTTCCTGCTTTATTTCTTAACTGCCTGACTTGTGCTATTTTCCCGAGTTTGGAAGTCCCTTGTGAGTTTCTTCTAAATGCAATTCCTTTCATCTTAGGAAATGAGAACTCCACAAAGTTCCAGGTAGGTTTCATGGGACTCATGGAAGGCATAATAGCTGTTTGGGTTGATATACTAGGGATTGCCACGTAACATCCCTCCAATCAATACTGCAAAACTCTCAAACACTCTTTAGCTCCTGAGAGAATTTACAGTTCCTAGTGGCAGTCTCCATTACTGCAGTAGAGACCAGAGGAAATGGAAGAAAAGAAAACTAGATTTGGAAAGCTGCCATTATTATTTATGGAATATTTGCATGCTATAATTCGTCAGCTATTTGGAGCGTGCCACCCTCTGTTTATGGCAGATGCAAGACATGTTTTTCAGCTGTTCGGTTTTTTGTTTTTGTTTTTGTTTTTTTGTTTGTTTGTTTTTTTGTTTGGTTTTTTTTTTGCAAACCAAAACTATAAGGTATTGAAAATTCTGTGCTTTTAAAAATAAAAATAATAGAAAATAAAGCAAATGTTTGGAGCTGGTGATGAGCTCAGTGCATTTGCATTGCCTGTAGCTCAAGCTTGAGCAGAATCTATGACTGAATTGGTTGTTGTGTGCCCCACACATGTTGGCAACACATTCTCCATACAGAAACACCTGTACCCATCCCTTATCTTCTTTTGAACATGAAAAGTCCCAACCCTGCTTCCATCCTGGGAAAAAACCTACACAAAGCATTCACAGCCCCCTCATCTTGTATGGTTCATAAAGGTTTTAGCCTCTGATTTAGCAGAAAAGTCTCCTTTCATACACCTAGAAACAACTAAACATCACCTCATAAAAAGGTTAAGATGTTACTCTGCATTTAACATTCCCTCTGGTTTGTCCCTCTTTGATTATATGACCTAGAAGTGTTTTATGGACTACGTCTCTGTCTGTGATGGATAAATGAACAATAGTTTTGTCATTATTCCAGGCAGAACTGGGATTTTTCCCTGTGTGTCTCTTTTCCTATTAATTATACCATCCTTTCACTAAAAGTATGAAGGTAAGCTTTTGTTCTGTTCAGTTTGTAGCAGGAAGGCCTGAAGGGATATGATTGCTCTTTTTTAGTACACTGAGCAGATGAATGGGATGGAAAAAGCTCAAACACTGAAGAATGGTGGGGATATAAAAACAAATGTATGTAAGCTGGCACAGTTCATCTTGAAACCTAGCAAAATGTTCTAGTAATCAGGAAAAATAAGGTTCTTGAAGCAGTGTGATGAGAAATCTAGACAGCTTTCAGATGGGTGTTTCCAAAGTTTATGGCAGAAATGATATTAATATGTGTAAGAACAGCATGTTGGACTATGTGACTGAAATTTTCCATTCTTGTCTTATTTCTGAGGTCCCTTGCCCATAATATCATTATGGAAGGACATGGAGCTGTTGGAGGCAGTCCAGAGGAGGCCACCAAGTTGATCAGAGGGATGGAGCAGCTCTGCTGTGAGGAAAGGCTGAGAGAATTGAGATTGTTCAGCCTGGAAGAGAAGGCTTTGGGGAGACCTAATTGTGGCCTTCCAGCACCTGAAGGGAGCCCACAAGAAATATGGAGAGAGACTATTTACAAGAGAGCTGCCTGGAGTGACAGGACAAGGGGGAATGGATTCAAACTGACAGAGAGTAGGGTTAGATTAGAGATTAGGAAAAATTATTTATTGTGAGTGGTGAGGCCCTGGCACAGGTTGCCCAGAGAAGCTGTGGCTGCTCCATCCCTGGAAGTGTTCAAGGCCAGGAGCTCTGAGCAACCTGGTCTAGTGGAAGGTGTCCCTGCCCATGGCAGGGGGTTGGAATGAAATGATCTTTGAGGTCCCTTCCAGCCCAGGCCATTCTATGATTTTATGATTATGTTGTACACATATAAAAAACACAAATGGAGATGAGGCTGTGATGCAGGCAATATATGGTTCCCTTTCAGCAGTTTTTCACATTTCAGCCTGGCTTTTTTCACACCACGTGACATTTTTATTTAATTTCCAATTCCTGGGATGTGTATGACATTGATTTTTTTTTAGCTAAGGGGCAGGCTCACAAATCCCTGTTAAGAGCATGAGTGCACTGCACTGGTTGAAAAACTGGCAGGGAAGAAAAAAAGATTTGGAACTGTTGAAGGTACCTAGATGGGGATTTTCCCCCAAAGATCTACATAGTCGCTTTAAATGTTGGTTTTGAGGGAATTTCTCCCCTGGCAGTTACCAAGAGAGCTTTCTCTTGGGAAGAGATGGTGCTTTTGGAAGCGCTATGGGAGAAATTCACATTTATGCACCCCTTACATTACACTGTAGATGATGGTGTGGCTCATTAGTCATCTTCTGGTCTTTTATTTTTTGGCATGTATCCACGCTATGAAAGTTCTGCACACAATGTTTCAATATGCTCAGAAATAGCATATTATGGGGGTTTTGCAGCAACACTTGCATTTCTGTCACCTGTGCCCCACTCTGCAGTGGATGGATCCCCTTAATGCCTAGTGATTTCTCTAAGCTTTCTGCTTCACGGTGCTCTGCACCTTGTGTGAGGATTAAATTCTGAGAGCACAGCAGGTGTGTCCCTAAGTTTAGCTGCTCTATTTATAGTGTTTTCCTGTAAGCATAACACTGCAATTGTCACTCACACTGTCTTCCTCCAATTCTGCATGACACCAGGCTGGGGATGCAATAAACATCCTTTTATAAATATGCCCTTCTTGGAGAAATGAAAATTAATTGCCTAAACAACATCACATGTCATTAAACAGAAAGCTTATTATGAGGGAATTTAAAGCAAATGGTCATCAGGAAACTCTGAGCTGAATTTTAATAAAGCAATGCATTTTATTTGTTAATATCTACTATACAGTGATAAATTTACATCAAATTGCCTGTGAAAGTGATGTACAAATTCATATAGACATATTTTATGCATAATATAGTGAATAAAAATAAGAGCACAGGAGAAGTGATTATTACATTTCTAAACTGGTCATTAACTTCCACTTAACTGGCCTGTTAATTGGTAGCATAAGTTACAAGAGTAGACAGACCAATGCAATCATTTATTTTGTTCTGAAGCTGGTGAAGTGCAGACTGTGGTAAACAGTTTAGGGGCAAAGAACTGCAGCAAGAGACAAGAACATACAAATCTTATATCAATTAATTCTCTATGTACAGGAAGTGTTATATATAAACACAGTGGTGTGGTTAGTGATACCTATTTGCTAAAGAAATTCCTGTGGACCCCTGGAAGCAGCTTTGTTGTTGTGCACTGTTCTTTAGTTCTGCAGCAGATACAGGTGACAGAGGGAAAGTCGGCAGAAAACAGCAGAGGTCAAAACAGGAAATCATCTGTGCACAGGCCATGTCCTTGCCCTTTGAGGAACCTTTACAACGCCTCAGCAGTGTGAAAAAACATCAGTAAAACTAGAAATAGGCTTTGTTTTTTCAAATAATGTTCTGCTTAAGGACAGTGATAGTCTATTGGTTCAGATAAGGTGACATTTTGAAGACCTTCTTCACAGCAGCAGTGCAGAAATGTAATCTGCTGGTTTAGATAAAAACTTAGATTTTGGAGCACCACTTTGTAAGAGGGAATTAAGATTGCAACTAATTTTACTGCTGCTAAATTAAAGAAAATGCAAGGCTCTGTCTTTTAAAACAGAAGCTCATTCAATTTTTTTCCCCCGTAGTGGTGACATAACATTTACATTTCCACAGATAATGAACTAGATCTTTCAGCGGACCAGCCCCACAGGAGACTCATTCCCAAATCTAAAGTATTATTTTTCTTTCCATCTGCTCCACATGGAGCTTGAGGTAAGCTGTTCTTAATGTCTTACGAGGATCACCATTTCTTGAAAGCAAATGCACTTTTCATTTTCTTCTTTAAACACAAAAGATCTTATTACTACCTGTCATGGCTTCTTTGCTGCAGTTGCCACTATCTCTTTTAATTGGTAATTCACTAGTTTTAGAGATGAGGTTTTTGAGCCCATAAAACTGCAGGGAGCTCACTCTTAGTCTAAATGGATCTTCTGAGGATGTAAAAAGATGCAACAATGTTACTTATATCTCACAAAAGGCCATGGAAACCTGTGTCTACTACTTTTAAACATTTTCACAGTCAACTGCTCCTTCCCATAACTATGTTTATTTCTTATTAGTCCTTAAATACATTCCAGGTAGGAAATTAAATAAATGCCAAGGAAACATGCTGCTTTTTTTCTGCCAGGGATCTCTCCCAGAGCAGTTCCCTTGCCCTCATCTTCCTAAAGTGTTTGTGCAACTGCCTTAGTCTTTGTGAAGGATTAGCATAAAAATCCGTATTAAGGGCCAACAGATCTGTCTCTCAATTATGGAAATGAGATCAGTAGGATGCAGTTGCAATGCCCTCCTGATTCAAAGGTCTCTTCAAGGGCTCAGCCTCTGGGCAGCATTTTGCCCGTGGCTTTTCCGTGGTGGTGCCTCCCTTTGGAATATCCACCTGGTCGTACCCAAGGTGCTGGACCATGAGGAGAGGGACTATTTACAAGGGCCTGGAGTGACAGGACAAGGGGAAATGGCTTCAAACTGACAGAAAGTAGGTTTAGATCAGATATGAAGAAAAAATTCTGTACTGTGAGGGTGGTGAGGCCCTGGCACAGGTTGCCCACAGCAGCTGTGGCTGCTCTATTCCTGGAAGTGTTCAAGGCCAGGTTGGATGGGGCTCTGAGCAACCTGGTCTAGAGGAAGGTGTCCCTGCTCATGGCAGGGGAGTTGTAACTAGCTGGTCTTTGAGGTCCCTTCCAACCCAGGCCATTTGATGGTTCTGTGTTTCAAAGGGAAGATCCCACTGCCTGATGTGGAGCAGAAAGCAGCCAATGAATGCTGCGGATCAGCCACAGAACGGCTAAACACAGCTCAGGCAATGGCATCTTGGCTGGGTGTCTGGGTGTGAAAAAAAGCCAGGCTCACTGGCAGTGGAAGTTATGGGGATTGGCACACAGGGAGAGGAAGGTCGGCTGCTGTTCCCGCTGACTCCTCAGAGCGTGATCATGGGATGCACATGCTCTTACATGCTGGAGTATTTTACTGTATTTGCAAACACCTCTAGGCACACCTGAGCCCCTGCAGCCTTTTCTAGGCTGCAGTTGCCTGCCTGCAGTCCTAAAGCAATCCAGGGACAGCTCATGGTTTTTCCTGCTGTCTCTTCCCTGGTCATCCTGCATCCCTCTGGAATGAGGGCCATTTGTCAGGCTCAGACATGACCCATGTGGCCTGGGTTATAAAGAAATGTGTGAAAAAATGGGAGTGGAGAATCACAGAATATGCTGAGTGGGAAGGGACCCTCAAAGATCACTGAAGTCCAACTCCTGGCCCCGCACAGAACAGCTCCAAGAATCCCACCATGTGCCTGAGAGCGTTGTCCAAACACTTCTTGAACTCAGACAGGCTGGTGCTGTGACCACTTCCCTGGGAGCCTGTTCCAGTGCCCAGCCACCCTCTGGGTGAAGAATCTTTTCCTGATATCCAGCCTAAACTTCCCCTGACACAGCTTCAGGCCATTCCCTCGGATCCTGTCTCTGGGCAGAGAGCAGAGATCAGTGTCTGCCCCACCTTTTCCCCTCGTGAGAAAGCTGCAGACCCCAGTAAGGTCTCCCCTCAATCTCCTCTTCTCCAGGCTGAACAAACCAAGATACCTCAGCTGCTCCTTGTGTGGGTCTAGGAAGGTAGCCTGAGTGGGGCCCAGTAAGTTCTGCAGTTCCCAGGGGAAGTTTCCGATGTTTTGTGGCACCTCTGTGAAACCAGGGAGCAGCACCTGCCGGTGAAACAGAGGAGTGTGGCCGACTGGGAGCCTGCGAACCCTGAATGTAAGGAAAAGTGAGGAGAAGGGTTGCAGTGACTTCTGGCTGTTCTATGCCTCATTCCCATTCCTCTGAGGCCTCTGTTAGACATTGTTTTCTCTTTTGTACTCAGGCTGGCTTCCTACCTGTGCCAACACTTTAAATGCTTTTGTTTTCTCCCACAGAAAGACACTTACAAATGAATGATATATATAGAACTATGGTAAAGAAAACAGACAACTCACAAAGGAAATTAACTACTTCCTTTTCTGCACCTTGCCTTGTTTTCTAAAGACAAAAGGTTACAGTGACTGTACTGCAGCATAGTAGCTTGGTAAAAACTATTGCTAGTAACTGGTCACAGGAATTGTTCTGATTTTGCAAGACCTCAGGATGAAGACTTGTCAGATTTGTTTAGTTTAAATTTGTCTTGGCCTGCCTGCAGCTTAGTCTACGTGTATTTTAGATGCAACAGCAGCCTTTCTAATGACCAGGTGGCTATGCCCATGCCTTTTGTCCTTGTTTGTCTTTGTATGGTATGACTGCAATTTTACCTAGATAGTAGAACCATAGAATACCCTGAATTGGAAGGGACCAATCAGGATCACGAGTCCAGCTCCTGGCCCTGCTCAGGACAGCCCAAGAATCCCACCATGTGCCTGAGAGCATTGTCCAAAGCTCAAACATATTTTCATTTACAATATCAACTATATGGATTTAAGTTTATGTAATCCCTTGCTGTTTTTTCCCTTAAGATCAAGGACTTTTCAATATAACAGAGTCATTGACTTGTATCCTTTGATTCCAGTGACTTCATACTAGTGCCATAATATTTGTTTAGGATTAATTTTTACAGAAGACTAATGATGGAGGGAGGACATTTCTTTAGGAAATCTGAAAGTACATTTCAGCAAGGATGCTGAAGAAAAGAATATCCTTTGAAGTGCAGCTGAATGCCCCAATTACTATAATTCTTGTAATTACTTTTGTTCTCTTTTGAAACTGAAGTATATTAATTGCAATTTCTCCTCACCGAAGCAGTGGGAAGAGAAAAATTTCATACTGAGGATACACCCTCCTCATACAGCCACAGCACGACCCCATAGCCCGAAAGTCTGAGGGCAGGATTTTTATCTGCCATTGGAAATGCCACTAGAAGTGTTTGCAACCTTATGCCTGTGCAGGAATGAAAGTCACTTACGAGGATATTTAGGTCTTAATGCTGATGAGAAGCCTTCTGCAGGACTATAGAAGTGGTCCTTAATCTCCTACAAGGATAATGAGCCCTATCTATCTGACGAGTTCAACAGCAGCAGGCTTAGGCCCAGAGTCCCTCAGCAGAGAGAGATACTAAATTGATTTCTGTACTTATGTCAAATAGCCTTGTTTGATTCCAGTGGGGATAATTTTTCATTCAAGCAAAGATCTTGGCTCGAATGCAAATGCTCCTTCATAGGCATTTGATGAATGACAGCATAATGATCATACCCGGGCTGAGTTTGTTTGTTGCTAATCATCTCACAGCAGATACATTCTTCTCACAGAGGAGTCAGTTCTGACTTGTTCTCATGCAAGGATGTCACCATTGCAAAAGTAATGCAAATGCAAGCAGAGCTTGATCCAAACTATCCACAGAATTATTTGGTACTGTGCAGTACATTTGGAGCATGCTGCTCTTGGGCTTGTGCATTGCTCACTTGCTGTAGACATAACTAAATTACATCCTGGCCATTCAGGTACTTTATTTCTGCACCGTGAGTTACCTTGCAGCATATTTCAGTTAATGGTAATTAGTCTGGGGAGAAATTCAAGACCTCTGTAGAAAGGATTAACTATTGTATACCTGACAGCAAAAGCAAAGTGCTTTTTCTCCAGTATCAGACCTCATACGGTGGGATATGTTACAGCATCCAGGAATGTGATAAAGCTGCATGCTAGGGGAGAACCTGTCTGTGCCCAGCTTGCTTAAAAGAGAATGATAAATGTCTTTTTTTTAGATCCATTCCAATTCTCCTGGTAAAAGTGCACTATTGCTAAGAATATATTCATCAATATTTATAAAGAGAAGGAATACATTAGACAGGGAGAACTTATGGATCTGGAATTTTGGCCTTCTTTCCCCTAGCCATATAAGTTAATCTAATAAAATCTGGCTTCTTCTTTGTGTTATTATTATTATTATTATTATTATAATTATAATAATATTTTTATTATTTTTATTACTATTATGACTTCAAGCAAGTTAAAAGCTAGAAACATAAATGTGTATCTGATTGTACAGTACATAGTAGTGCTACGTATAACCTTGAGGGCACTTGGTCTCTCCCAATAAAATCATAGTCCAGGGCTAGGATTTTAGGATTCCTCTGTGATGCATGAGAAGAATTAGACACTCAAGGTGATACCAGTGCTTGCAGAGCAGGAAACCGACAAAGAAAACACTGAAAAATGAGCAGGTCTGCTCTTATCTTGGCCTTAAACAATTTCTTCTATGTTTCATGGGTGTGATTCTTCCTTTTCCAGCTCTCTCCAAGGTCCCTACTTTATGAAGAAGAGAGTGTTATATAAAGTGCATGTAAGGAGGCAGATACATTACGTTTCTTTTGTTTAGTAGCCCAATAGCATGTCACTGGCTCACCTTTAGTCTGGGGTGCCTTATTTGCCAATAGTGCCAAACCTTAGGCAGTTGCAGGCCCTGGTGTGGCTTATGTGCCCTTGGAACTAGGTGCCTTGGTACTTAAAAAGGCTATTCACTAGAGAATGTAAATTTTATTTATACATAATATTTCCTTTAGGTGTCAACACATCTGCTTGTATCATCTGTTGAACCACAGCTGATGTTCCAGTTTCTTCAGCATCCTCATCCCAAGTGTCAAGTCCTGCTCTGCTGAATTGCAAAATTCCTTTGGTTTTAACAGAGCTGAGAGTTCATCTCTGAAGCAGATAGAATGAGGACTAAAGAGCAAGAAAGAATGGCCATCAATTTGAGGAACAAAAATAAGAGCAGCAGTGAAGACAGACTAGGCCTTTTATTCTTTCAGAACAGCTAAATTACAAAATTTATCTCCATCTGTAAGTTCGCTCTATATATAGACCCATGGTCTTCATCATTTCTGCTTAAGCCATTCCAAGTTTTCTTCTGGCTTCTAGTCACATTGTCAAAATCCAAAAAACCAAAAAAATAGCAAATGGAATATTAAAAATAAAAATATGAATAATTACAGCAAACTTGATCAGGATGCTTAATTATTTAATGACAGTTTTTTCAGGGAGGGAAAGAATAGGTCAGATGTTTCACACTGCACAGCAAATGGGAGAAGGCTGGACAATGGCATAATGTATAACAAAGAATGGCATATAGGATATACAAAGCATATAGAAACTTCCCCTTCCCTAAAATAAATCATGATGGTTTAGAATTAGAAAGCAGATCACACACACACAGAGTGTTATATGGAACTCCCTGCCACAAGATACAGTAGTGTGCAGACATTTATGCAACTTATTTAAAAACAGGAGAACAAAATGAACCAAAAGTTACATTAAAGTGGATTAAAAGAACCAGCAAACCTCAAACTCCTTCTGTGTCTGGGACATGTGGACTCATACACAGTTAGTCCCTCCTGCACAAGTGGTTGGGAGAAGCCCTTGCTGGAGAGGTTCCTGGTGAGTGTCCACCACAGAGACTCCTCCGAGGCCACCGGTGCCGGGCAGTGCCAGGGACAGGCTGTGTGACCAGACAGGCCCCGTGTTTGATGGGCTCTGGCAGCTCTGGCACACTTGGAGCCAAGCACTGACACTGTGACGTGCAAGCCCGTGGGGACTTGAGTTGGCTGTTTTGACAAAAGTACCAGCTTTTAGATATGTCAGAGTGTGCGTTTGAGAGCTGGACAAACAAGGTGTGACATCCTTGTGGGCTCATTAGAAGGGCTCAGCGCTTTCTGAGTTAAGCTTTTTGTACTTTCCCACTGACAATGCAGCCTCAAATACTGCTGTCTAAACTAAGAAATATCAATCCAGGCACAGACATTATGTGCTCTCTTGTTGCTTGGTGGTGATTCGGGGATCCAGGCTAAGTCATTACCAATCAGAAAAACCCTGCATGTCCTGCTGCTTTTCTTCCAGTGTACAGACAAACTTGTTAAAAAACATCTTATGTATTTGTTTGGGTATAGAACGATAGAAAAAAGAAACCTAACGCTACACGGTGATGCAACCCAGAGGTGAATAAGGAAGATGTTCAGACATAAAAAGTCCAGCCATGCTTGCCAGAGTGAAATTTCTGTGTCAATAGCTGCAAAATTAATTATAAGCAATGTGCGTGCTCCTAAGAAATAAGTTGTGCCCCTTAAGTGCCTCTGTGTCAATTTACTATAAATAACAAGGGAAACTGAGGTGATAGCAGAATCAGAGAATCGCTGAAGTTGGAAAAGACATCTCAGATCATTAAGGCCAACATTTGACTGGTCACCACCTTTGGCAATTAGACCATGGCACTAATTGCCACATCCAGTTGTTTCTTGAACACTTCCAGGGGTGGTGATTCCACCACCTCCCTGGGAAGCCCATTCCAAAGCTTGACAACCCTTTCAGTGAAGAAATTCTTCCTGATGTCCAGCCTGACCCTCCCATGGTGTAACCTAAGGCCACGTCCTCTTGTCCTGTCGCTGGTTGCCTGCGAGCAGAGCCTGACCCCACCTGGCTACAGCCTCCTGTCAGGGAGTTGTAGAGAGTAAGAATGTGCCCCTTCAGCTTCCTTTTCTCCAGGCTGAGACCCCCCAGATCCCTCAGCTGCTCCTCATAGAACTTGTGCTCCAAACCCTTCCTGAGCTTCACTGCCCTTCTCTGGACACACTCCCAGCCCCTCAGTGACCTTCTTGTAGTGATGCTTTTTCTTCTGACGGGTTCCCAAAGCCAAATCTTATCTTTGGATTATTTGACAAAATTGTTCCCAAATGCTAGGAGGACAAGAAGAGGTTTTGCCACCACAGGGAGATAAGCAATCAGGCAGAGTGAGGAACCGGACTGTTAGTCCAATGAAAACAAAGCACACAGCCACTGTATTGTCCTGTAGGATGGCTTCAGGCACCACATTAAGCAATTCACAATGAGAAACTAACTACTAAACAATGTCGTTTTGTTTCAGAACCCTTCCACCAAGTCTGAGCTGTCAGCCCAAGCTGAAGGCCAAATCACAGCTTTCCACAGTGAACAGAGGAGCTCATGAATAGATGGAAATGTTTTCCACATCTCTGAGTGTGGCTGCTGAGGAGGCAGCTCAAAGTGTAGCTGAAATATTAAGGGAGTGGACTCATGTGGACATGCTTGGACACATAATGTTTTGGAATACGTGGTGAGGTCTCTGCTGTGCTGACCACACTCCAGAATAGGACTGGTGAGGGCTTTAAAATATGTTATGTGAGAGAAACACCTTTAAAAACCAGGAAGAGTCCCTCCTGTTCAAGCAGATGAATCAATATAGTTTGTGACTTTTCTAAAGCTCAGCAACCAAACAGAAAAACAGATTTTTAAAGAGGTAAAGGAATTGCACCTCAGTTTCTACCATTCTTATTTGAGGAGTGATCTCGTTTCCAGTGAAATTCACAGAATATTTATTTGGATAATAATGAAGAATATATAAGCCAAAGCCTTTCTAACTTGTGTACTTATTGACAGCACTCTGAAATATTTGTGACGTGGATTTTGATTCTGAAAAGCCACCAGTGTTCCTTCAAGTTTATCTTAAGTTACTTTGCCTCAACTTCCTGACAAAAATGAGAGGCACCAATGGTAAGAAGCTGAGCTAGACTGAGCTATGCCTTGACTCAGCTATAGCACAATCTATAATTTCTGATTTATCAGAAGCAGTGAAGCAAATATTCTTTCATTAAAAATGCCACATAATCCCGAAGTAATTAGATGTAAATAAAAATTGTAGTCTAAGCCATTTGCACAACCCCCTGTCAGTCTAATTTTCCTTAAAAAGCATGTACGTATAACTGGGGATGTTTTATAATCCCGAGTGGATTAAACCTTTTATCTCAGCATGCCATAATGTCTCAATTTCTTCCTTTACATTAGTATGACAGTATGAATAGGAATTATTAATGTACATTTATTAAAATAAACCTGTACATCGATGATCACAGCCTTTGCAAAGCACAGCTAGCTTAATATTGGTGAAAGCCATTTTCTATATTGGACACCTTTAGGAATTTCATATAATTGCATTTTTCCATGGGCAGGACACTTTTCACTAATTAAAGTTCTCTTTAAGTAACACTGTAATTTTTCTTCCATTTTAAAATTGCTTCTGAAGAAAATATTTAATGATATATTGGAACAGACTGGACTAAGATATTTTTGATTCTCAGGTATGTTTTAATGATCCATTTTGTGCTACCTGATGAAATTTGTTGAGAAAGGCAGGCCTGTGTTCCTGTGCTTCTGTTGGCCTTTGTGGTCTAGCTGTGAGATGGTCTTACCTGCACTGGTTGCATCTCTTTTCCTATTAAACCACCATGAAACTAAAACTCAGAATATCTATTCCAAATGGAAGACTGACTCCAAGCACTCAGACTATGACGTGCTCAGGGAGGAACTGTTGCACCAAGACAAAATATAAAATGTCAACATTTTAAATTCAGTTTTCTCAAGGAATAAAATAATTTCAAGAAGAAAGATCCTTTGATTTCTCATGATGTTTTGGGAAGAAAAGAAGAGTTTTGAATGGAATTTTCTTTGCAGTGTAACTTGGAAATTCGACTAGCTCCCTGCTATAGCACAAGCATGTAACATATGGGATTTTAAACTTCTTGCTGCCCTCCGGTGGGTGAAAGGAACAATTACTTCAGCAACAGCGTGTGGAAGAAATAAAACAAGGAAATAAGTGACTTAGTAGAAAGTAAATTCCACATAAATTAATAGGATTGTCTTTCTTGGGACACAAATGTGGATTCCACTCCTCAAGAAAGCTGTTGGAACCAGGCAAATCAGATTTAATCTCTGTCATACTTTTCTGTTTAATGTCAGCACCTTTTCACTGTGAAGATAAAATTAATACTGAAATCCTTAGAATAAACCCAGACAGAAACGCAAAACATTTTTATGGAGCACAATGATGCTTGTGGTAAACCAACATGTTCCAGGATGACGGAAAACACGGGGCTTAAACTAAACAGTCCCTAAAACTGCTCTCATACAGAGTGGGGCCACCACCCAGGATGACAAATAATTTTCAGTTCTCCTTTTCTGTCACCATAGGGGAGGATGGATGGGTCGATTACAAAGCTGTCACAAACATTTTGACCAGGGAAATTCCTGGATTTAGAGCCCCTGACAAATTGCTTTGTGACAAGAAGATGAAGAGAAATGACATAAGAAGTTATATGTAAAATTAACAACACAGAAAAAAAAAAAGAGAGAAGCAAAACCGAACCGGAAAGAAGGTCTTTACCATAGGCAACTAAGCTGCCTGTGAAAAATAGCATCTCCTTTCTCTCTTTATTTGTTGACAACTTAAGCCCCCTTTCCTCAAAAAAATTCAGTTCTACATTTGCTTTTTCCAGTCCAAAAAGTCTTGAGAGGCACTCATAACACCAGTGGGCAAAAGGACAGGACTTCCTCACCATGGCACTGTCTGCCAGAGCATCTCATGTCATAATTCAAAACAGCACCTATGAAACAGAGTAAAGGTCTTCATGTAACCTTTTTTCCAAAATGGTAAATTTTTTTTAAAGGCAGACTGTGGGATTTAGAGCCCAAACCCTGGGAGTAAGCTTCTAGGTCTTGTGTTTCCAACCTCTTTGACACTGCTCACCACATGAGCTGTGTCCTCTTTGATCTGCTAAAAGGCTTGTTTTTGCTCAAGGCCCCACTCAAAATCGTTCTACTTTCAGATAACTTGGTAAAAAGGGTTCACAAGGCAGATGTAACCTGGAGTTTGCTTTCTCTGGAATCCCATAAGACCTAGGAAAGCTTGTGTTTTCTCTTGTTAGCATGTAGAGACACAGGTGATACCTTTTTCTTCACATCCCTAGGGAGATGGCAACGTCCATTCTGTTGTTTTATTCCCAAGAACTGAATCTGTTGTGCAGGTCCCTTGATCTTGCTTCTTTTCATGGTGCAGGGCATCAAATCCACACAGTCCAGTGTACCCAGTACCCCCTTCCTCCTCCTGGCCAAATGCAGGGACCTTCAATTCCTGCTTCTGGCTGCAGTATTCGCTGTCCAAGCCTTCCAGTGCCAGACCAGACCCCCCGAGACCCAAACAGGATACTGAGAACACTGAAAACAAAAATCTTAAAAACCCTTCTCCCCACCCCTCCCTCCTTCCCAGGCTTAACTTCACTCCAGATTTCACTACCTCCTCTGCCTGAGTGGTGCAGGGGGGTGGGGGTTGTGGTCACCTCCTCATGTCTCTGCTCTCCTCACACTCTTCCCCTGCTCCAGTGTTGGTTCACTCCCATGGGAGACAGTCCTCCATGAGCTTCTGCAACATGAGTTCTTCCCATGGGCTGCACTTCTTCATGAACTGTTCCAGTGGGGTTCCTTCCATGGAGTGCGGCCCTTCAGGCACAGGCTGCTCCAGTGTGGGTCCCCCATGGGGTCAAAAGTCCTACCAGGAAACCTGCTCCAGTGTGACCTCCTCTCTCCAGGCATCTGTCTGGAGCCTGCTCCAGCATGGGCTTCCCATGGGGTCACAGCCTTCTTGAGGCACCCACGTGCTACGTCATGGGCTCCTCTGCAGTCTGCAGGTGGATTTCTGCACCCCCATGGACCCCCACGGGCTGCAGGTGGATCTCTGCACCCCCATGGACCCCCATGGGCTGCAGGTGGATCTCTGCACCCCCATGGATCCCCGTGGGCGGCAGGGGCACAGCTGCCTCACCATGGGCTGCACCCTGGGCTGCAGGGGGATCTCAGCTCTGGCTCTTGGCCTCCTGCCCCTTCTGCTCCCCTGACCTTGGGGTCTGCAGGGCTGTTCCTCGCACACATTCTTACTCTTCTCTCCACCTGCAGGTGCCCAAGTTTTTTTCCCCTCTTTTAAAATTTGATTTCCCAGAAGTTCCACCACTGTCCCTGATGGGCTCGGCCTTGGCCAGGGCAGGTCCAGCTTGGAGCCAGCTGGAATTGGCTCTGTCAGACATGGGAGAAGCTTCTGGCAGCTCCTCACAGCAGCCACCCCTGCAGCCCCCCTGCTACCAGAACCTGGCCACACAAATCCAATACAGGCAGTCTGTTAGTCTGAAATAATTGTTTCAATTTTCCTATAGCTTTGGGAGAATAATTTCTTTAAAGTTATACATTGATTTGTTTTTCTTTTAAAGTTTTAGTTGTATGTATTTCTGTTTAAATTTGTTCTGAATGCAATAATTCAGTACAACCATAAATTAGTTCCAGTTGATCAGGAAAAAAACTAATCAAAATTAACTCAGTAATTAAATAGTCACTTGAGCTTAATTAATGCATTGTTTAGCATATAATCTGATCAATACTTCAACTAAATAATTAGTACTATCAATGGCAACTTTCCTTCTTCATTTAATGAATTTCAATCCTTTCAAACACATGCAGGGTGTGTTCATTCAGTATTGAATCATAATAAGATTGCGATTTTATTAATAAAAAACAATGTTGAAATTCAAAAGAAAAAAAGAAGTAGAGTTTAAATCCACAATAATAACAAATCCTGAATGCTGCAATACTGTCTTGGGGTGACTCCATCATGTATATCCCCTATCACGGCTTTATGCCAAACAATTAATTTTGTGCCTTTTCTGTGCCTTTAAACTGAGTTTGAGAGGGAAGAAAAAAAAGGGACCAAGCACACTTTTCAAAGCAGTGTCTCAAGGACACGGAGATTACACTCCTCTGCGTGCTCTGGCTGCGGTAGCACGGGGGGAGCATCCTGCTTGCTTCTTCGGCCAGTTTTTTTTCTTCTTTTCTCTCTCTCCGGCGTGAGACAGAAAGCTGAACTTTGTTTCCTGGGATTTTGGGTTTTTTTTCCTTCTTCTCTTCTAGACTGTTTCAACAACATCAGAACACATCGGGAGAATTTTCCCCGAGGCCCGAGGGGGTGGGCCCTCACCCAGCTCCGAGGAGGAGAGACACCACATCTACAGAAGGACTCTGAAATCTTCCCAGGTTTCTCTCTACAGCGAGAGATTTCATTATTTAGCATTATTACCCTTTTTTCTTGTGTGTTTGTTAAATAAATAGTTGTTATCTCTTTCACTTTCCTTCGAGGAAAATTCCCTTTTTCCCGAACCTGGTGGGGGGAAGGGTGGTTGTAACCTGGTTTTCTCTCAGAGGATATATTGCTGGATTTTAGCCAAACCGGCACAAATACTCAAGCAATTTTGTTGAGTCTTAGTTCTCTTCTGTGCTTTGCAAGACATGCTCTGCCCTCTGCTGATTAGAGGGATAAGAAGACTAGTTACTTATTTCAGTCCAGTAAAAGAATAAATTGCATTTAAGTAGTTCTTTGGCACTACAGCAACCCACTTCTGCTAATTTAAGTTAATGTAAAGGATCCACTCAGTTTACTCAGTGAACCGAAACATCTGAGAAATACTTATTGTTATATATTCATGGCCAATGAAATTGAAATACTACTCATTATTTCTTCCTCAGTAGTACCAGGGAACATTATGTGCCAAGCAGCACATATTCCTGCTCCCAGTTTTAGCAGGAATTAATTTCTTGCAAATTCACACCATCGGTACCTATGTAAGTGACCTTAATTATGCTGAGAATGTCATGCTCTCTAATATCCTATGTATTGAAACATCCCTGTGAACTAAGGAAACTTTATTGTTTCACACCCAGAAAGAGACGTGGAATGGATCAATTTAGTCAGGCATGGGCCTAATACGGAATAAGGCAGAGGCTAATCCTCCAACCACTACACAGCTTTCCTCTTAGTCCAGGATGGACAGTTTAAATCTGCTCTGTTAACAGATTTTTTGCTCCTTCTGCTCTTGACAGTTGGTTCACTTCCTCGAGGCATCCCAGCTGTAAAATGCTGGGGGTTCTCAAACAGAGAACTCCTGTGGAGCTCCTGTGTCTGTTTCTTTAAGAGTATGGCACTGGTTTGTTTGCATGAACTTAAAAATCATGATGGGCTCGGAATAAACTGGTTGCTTACCCAGACATCTTTGGCCTAGAAACAGCTCAAACCCAAGATTTTCTTGCTGTGTTTGCAGTGAAACTCTATGTCAGCCAGTCCAGGGAAAACTTTCTATACTATTTCAGATCTGGTATTTCTCCTAAACAGGCAATGCGAGCATATAAGTGAACTGAAAAAAAAGCCAAACGAAACTTTTTTAGTTTCCACAGAGGCTCTGATATGATTCTTACCTCAGCTGAAGCAGTCTGAATGTTAGAGGTACAAAGGTGAAGAAGTTCCCAGAGTTACAGTCAGATTAAATATTTTGGGATGAGGTGTCTGCACTACAGTCAGTTTTTACCGATTGTATTTTACTGATGAGTTTTTACTGATTGTTCCCTTTTACTGGATGCTGGAGAGGCCACACCTTCAATCCTGTGTCCAGTTCTGGGCCCCTCACTGAAAGAAAGACATTGAGGTGCTGGAGAGTGTCCAGAGAAGGGCAGCAGAGCTGGGGAAGGGTCTGGAGCACAAGTCTGATAAGGACTGGCTGAGGCAAAGACCGAAGTTCACTGTAGTTTGAAGAAGTTCAGACTCATGTAGGGACATGGTTTAGGGCTGGACTTTGCAGTGTCATCATTTAACTTAATGATCTTAAGGATCTTTTCCTTAAGGATCCTTCCTCCTTCCTCAAGGACTCCACAATAGTAGTATTTTGTAATTTAAAAGATGCTGCCCAGTTAATAGGTGTGGAAACAAAATGCATAGCTTTTTCTTATCAGTGACACAAGAGATCCTGAACGTTTCTGAGACAGGAACACAGCTAAACTACATTTTTTGTTTGGTTGGGGGTTTGGGGAGTTGTTTGCTTTCCATAACCTACTATTTGTATGTAGATGATATCATGCGCGGGAGAGCCACAAGGGAGCAGAGAGCACTTCCCAGGGTAGGATATGTTCTGCGGGGCAAGTTTCCTTATGGAGATGTGCCTTCCTGGGTGTTTTTCGGGATGGTTTGTCCCGGCGGCTCGGCCCGCAGGAGGGCAGCAGGACACCGCGCTCGGCAGCCGCCGCCGGGCGGGAGGAGCCTCCCTGCTCCCGAGCATCCCGAAAATCTCGGGTTTTTCCCGGCCCTTTTATAAATTCTGCTGGGCTCATATATCTTTTGTGCCTGGATCTTTCAGCGCCAGCATAGTGATAGTCCTGGTTAGTGATGGCCTCGGTGGATGTGGGTTGATGTAGGTCGGTTTGGGCATATTTGGGCATGGGCTTTCTTACACATAAAGCCAACACATTTCTGCAAAACCTGCTGTTTAGGTGGCTTTAAAAGAACTTCGGGGAAAAACTCTTCCCATGTGTCTCTAATATTGTCTGAGTTAAAAAAAAATAGCAAATTCAAAAGGATGTTAAACCTAGTGCTTCAGCAATCAATATTGAATCAGCAGAAATCATGACGGCAGACATAGGAGGCAATGATATAAAGTCATGAGAACTGACCTATAGGTGATCCTTCCTGTCCTCCAAAATGCTTGATGCTGATGACTGGCAGATCAGATAGATGTAAGATCTGATTCACTGGGGCAAATTCAGCGCTCCTGTTCCCATTTTATAACCTGATTTAAGATGTTGCTGTAGTTTACAGAAGTGAAACAATCCGTAGGAATCAGGCTGAGTCATCCTGAAGTTTCTAGACAGTGTTGTACCTCTGCCAGTTAAAGAAAGGAATTCCCTAAAGTGTGGGGAGTGTTCCAGGGTGCTGAGGTTGTTTCTGACTGGACAGGAGTGACAATACGGAGGGTGGCTCTGGGGCTTTTCTTTCTTCGATTCACATTCACTTCCTCCATTTTGAACTACCAGGTCATCCTTGCTGGAACTGCAGTTTATTTTCCAGCAGTAGAATGCTGTGCTTTGAGACAAAAATCGTATTTGAATGACCCACAATTCCTCCCTCGTCCTCCCCTTTTTTTAAGTGCACATACACCAAACAATATTTCATGTTATTGCCACATTTAATATGTTTACCAGGAAAAAAGTCCGGAGCTTTTCCAGCAAGTACATTGAACATAGTGTTCCTGGCTGCTCCCCACCCCCTCAGTGTCTGATGCTGGAAATCAGCTGCAGACCCTGGTTGTAACCCTTCAGGTGAACTTCTCAGGAGTATTAATATATCAAACTAAAAAAAAAATAAAAAATTAGATGCTTTACTTGCACGATGTTACCAAATAAGAATGAAGGAATTAAGTACCTAAATGCCTTTCAGGATGTAGCTTTCGAGGTGTATCTGTGCAGAATTTAAGAGCTGTGCACAGATCATCAAACTGGTAATGATCAAGCTAATCTTGAAACAGGAAACAATGTAACTGAGATCATTAGACTAAATACTTGCCCTAATGGCTGCAATTAAAGAGCTTACAAGCCAGGCTGATACATCTGCCTGGCATTGTGTGGGGCACAGCCTGTGGAAGTGTCTTTGCACGAAGAGGCCATCTCAGGGTTCTGAGAGACCTCGTCTCTGTGCTCCATTGCATCATGTAGATGGATCCTGGATTCCAAGTTTGAGGATCCTGGTTTCAACATTGCTGCTTTACAGTTCAACTCCCACGTGTGATAAAAACTTCAGCCATTACAGCACTGTTCTCTTTGTTTCTTTATAAAACAGCCTTTCTGGGCAGGTAATTGGAAATCACCTAAAAACCGAACTTTCAAAATTAGTACTTTTTTTGTGCTTTGGTGAGCAGACAACACAAACAAGAATGAAAATGGGAGGAAACATATGTAAGGAAGAGACATTTCATAGATGGCACTGGGGCAAAGTTAATATACAATGAGTTGTGATTAGGAGTCTTTTAATGTGCAGTAGTGTTTGAGAGAAACAACCACGGAAAATAAATGTTGCTGAGCTGCCATGTACTCTTCAGTTTTTTCACCGTTTCTCTGCTTTATTTTTAATACCAAAACTTAATTGATGCCAAATTTTTATTCCCTTATGATTTACAGAAAAAATAGGATCTTAAAAGTCAGTTCGTGTGTGAGATAATGCAAGTTTAAGAAACTACATACAGAGCTATATAAACCTGTTTGTGCTTTTGTATAAAAGGATGGCACTCCTACAGTGAATAGTAGGAAGGTCCTTGAAAGCCACGGGCTGTCGATTAGCAGTGCAAATGATTCTGGGGAAGGAAATGCCAAAAAATATTCCAGTAGGCCTGTGCATGTCAGGTTCTGAAGGGTAACTCCGCAGCCAGACAAAAGGAACTGCAAATGAAGCCCGAAGCCCCTGCCTGCCCACCCGCCCGCCCGGGCTGGGGCTGTGCTGAGGTGCTAATTGCGTGTGAGCCTCCTGCCTGACGTGCTGGCTCCAGAAAGGGGGAGATGTACAACACAGATGTGTTTTGGGTTTCATTCAGCCATCCTATTAATTTATGAGTTATGAGGGAGCATCGTCATTTTTAATCTAAGGGAAAAATCCTCTCACGTCTGCTAGGCGTTTGTCATACGAATGAGAAAAGACAAATCTTTTCTTAGCAATAGCATGAAATCGCTTCTCCAGATTCCCTCTAGCTTTAAAAATAGCTTTGTGCTGCAAACACCGTCACATCGGACTTGGCATCAGCAAAATTCTATAAGAAAGGAAGGAAGATTTGGTCAAAAAAGGGTCACTTTTACCCCAAAGCACAGTTTTCTTCATATTCTTTCTACTTTTAGTTAGCAGAAAATAGGGGGAGGATAATCTTTTTCTATGAGATAAAGATAAATAAAGAGACTTCAGCCTACTCAGAACTGTAAAAAGAACAGCAGGATATTTAAAAAATCAAAAGCCCTTTAATAGTCAATATTCATCAAGTGAACACATGTGATACCTTTCAATATGTTCATATTGCTCATGCTAGATTATAGAAATAGTTGTCCTTCAGAAAAGTGCACAGATATTTCAAAAGATTCAGTTGTCAGCTATTTAAGTGATTCTCGAAAAACATACACCCCAGAAAAAAATTGCCACTGTGAGACACAATGACTAACCTTCTACATGTTAGTTTTTGTTCAGGACCAGTGTACCTATAAACAATTCACATTTTCACCTCAAATAATAAATAGTTTTTGGCAAATATTGGTGAGTACTGTACTCTTATTGCAGCAGGATTGTTTTTATCATTGCTTTGCAGCATGATTTTCACAGCGTAATTCAGATATATGATTTCTCTGATAACATTTTGGGATTTTGGGTTAGACTTCCAAATAACAGAATCATAGAATTATAGAACTGCCCAGGTTGGAAGGGACCCTGAAATTTCCTCTGGTCCAGCCTTTCATGGGAAGAGGACTTTCAGTGAGAGTATCTGTCACTCTGCCCAGTAACATGTTGGAAACCTGCAGTAATGGGGACTCTACCACGTCTTTGGGGAGGTTGTGACTGACTATTCTCACTGCATAAAATATTCTGATAACATCTTCACTCCTTTGAACCCTCTCCACTCTCTCCCCGTG
>VZRS01000673.1:0-62648 GCA_013398055.1 Ifrita kowaldi | reverse complement strand
TTTTTTTTGGTTTTTTTGGTTGTTTTTTTTTTAACTTGTGGGGACAGGAACTAAACGCAGTGCTCCAGGTGTGACCTGTCAAGTGCTGAGTGGAGTGGGATGATCCCATCTCTATCCCAGCTGGCAATGCCCCCGCGGATGCAGCCCGGCACATGTTTCACCTTTGTTGCTGCAGTGCTGCACTCATCTGCAGCTTGCTGTCCACCAGGACCCCAGTTCCATTTCAGCAAGGCTGTTCCCCAGCCACAGATCCTAATGTGGAATCCACTCACACCAGCGGGCTACACTCGTTCTCCAAGACAGACCCTTAGGCCCGCAAAGGCTCATTTTTCTGTCCTTTCCATTTTTACAGTAGAGGCACATTGATAAACAGCACTCATTCAGCCAGCCCTTGCCAACTAATGTTAGTTACATTTAAGACTAAGTATCATGAACTATTCCTTTATTTTAATTATAACTTTAATGGAAAAGTTGTACTGGTGATTTTATTGCCTTTATTATTTACTTTAAGGCACTCACTTTGATATACATCGAAGCTGTCTGTTTCATTTAGTAATTTCCCCACATTCCTTTCTTTTATGCTTTTTTTACAGTTTTGGTTATCAGCTTTATTTACTCACTGTTATAATCAAAGAGAGGAAGTACCACAAAAAGATTTTGGGGTGTGGTACTCGCTGTTACAACATCTGACTGTTCTGATGTCCTTAAAAAAATTCATGACTGTGGGACAAAATTTTACTGACCTTTAAAAGGCTTGTGAGGATTACCCTGCCCTGGATGGGGGTGCTCAGATAAGTGAGCCTTTCCCTTCTCCTCAGCCTAGCTGTCTAACTCTGGATAAACAGACATGGTTCCAGCTGCCATTTTCTTCCTTTGGAATGTACTCTTAAATTTTTAATCATTTGATGTCAACCTTCCTTTGGAAGGAATAAAATTTTGGTGATATATCATATTTGCTTTAAAATTTTGAGCTCTTCTTGAGATCTGACTTTGTTTTGTTTTGGTTTTTTCTTTAACTAAAGAGTAGAAAAGGCATAATAAAGATAATTAATCCAAATCTTTGTCAATATATACTATTAATTTTAAATTGCAAGCGAATTGACTGCAGCAGGTTTGCAAGTCATAAATTATCTGACTCTCAAGAGTACAAAAGTGTAATCATGAACTGTAGGGAAGTATAATCCATAATGCTTCAAATATTCTACAAGAAAAATGCTGATCTTTTATTTACAATTACAATATCAAAGGCAATTTTTCACCCTATTTCTTATTTCAACAATTATATATATATATATATAAAGAGTATATATATATATATATACTCTTTACCCTAAAAACACTTCTGTTGGAGTTGATATCAGAAAAGGAGACTGTTTCTTGCTGAAAAGTAAGAATCATCTAACAGTTTCATTTCACCACTTGTGCCTTGAGATATACACACTATTTTCATACTCTTTTAATGATATCGAATAGATAAAAATTATAACCAGGTGGGAATTATTGTCCTGCTTCCATCTGGAAAGCATAAGATATGATTTAATTTGAGAAACTTACTGATACTACTTTTATTCTTTACTTCCTTCCTGCCACTCTGGATATATTGACTTTTACAATGCAACATTTTCTTAAGCTTGGATTTGAATTTACAGTCATAGCTTACAAATTTCCTACAATAAAAATGAAGATCTGAGATAATATTTAGGAATCTATTAACAGTGAGCCATTTGAGTGGCACAAAATGAGCAGCAATGTTCTTGGCATCTGGGTTTTCCATCGATAGTTTCATGTAAGAGCAGTGACAGGTAATGTGATGTCTTCTGGTTTTCAGCTGAAGCATGTGCTGAATAAAGCCATTTGGTTGCCTTTATAGCTTTGCCTGATCAGTGAAAGAAAGGGGCCCTAAAAATATATTTGCATGTCCTACAAATAGTGTGGTGGGCTGGAACAGTGACTCTACTGAGCTGCAGGAAGAACCTCACTAGGACCCGGTTCCAGAGGTGGCAGGGAGCCACAGTCTTCACTTCTGGACACATGACATTAAAAATGCCAGAGACTGCTGGATCCTTTTCTGTAAGAAGACCCTTTCATTGCTAGTGTGAATATTAAGTGCAATAATTTTTTGGATCTCACACACTTCAATTAGGTTAACAATGAGAGAGCAAATAATAGTATAAATATTAGAGATGGGAATGTCAGCATGATATTTACACACATTTGAGGTTAAACTAAGGGGATTCAACTCAGATGTATTATGTTGAAGTTGTATAACTGCTAAATTAATGGGCTTGAGAAGGTAAGAGTTAAGCTAAAGCAGGTCCTTAACTACAGTGTAATGCTGTTTTCTCATCCTGAAGTGTCTGGAATAATGTAGGGCTGTGTTGTCACAAGATGCTAATAAAATTTGTCTCCCGGGGGTTGAAACAAAAGGGCAAGCAAAAGGTGCAAAGCCTAATGGGATAATGTTGGAGGGTTGTGGTGGATGGAGGGACCCAAATCAGGTATACCTGGTACTTTGTATTGGAAATAGCCCTTGGGGTGCATATTTCCCAAACATCCCTCCCTCTCTCTGGGAGAGTGTCAGCTGGCAGAGGCTGGGCTGGGGAGAGCACAGACAGGGAGCAGTCTGGATAATCTGGATAATCGCAGGCCAGAGCTTCAACCTGGGCCTGTACTAGTACAGACATAGCCTAAGGGCCTGATTAGCTCAAAGTAAATCTCTCTGGTGTGTCTAATTTGCTAGGTGAAGGAGGCCAGATGACTTTAAGAAATGCTGTGTTATAACAGAAATGTAAGTGATGTCTCAGGTGTCTTCAGATCTCCTTCAGTGTATTCAGTTGTTCATTAATTTTTTCTGCTTTGTACTATTAAGTTTTAGTTTACATCCTCAGGGATGCTGCAAAATTTGCATGCAGTAGGTTCTCTTGTGGCTTGACTGTGTGTTGTGTTGCGGTGGAGAAGAGATTTGATAATGCAAATGGTTTTCCCAGTCTTGAGCCTCTAAACGTCCACATTGTCTGTCCAGAGCAGCCCTTGAACCCCCATCCTAATTCACTTTTCTTGCCATTTGGCTATTGGGCACATGCGTACGTGCATGACAGAACTGACACTTTTGTGCTGAGTCCGATCTGTGACAATTTCTTAGAAATCTGGGAACTCTGATGCTGCTTCTTTTCTTGGGAGATGGTGTGAGGGAGCAATTTGAGAAAGCATCATGAAAGAGATATATTTGAAACAAACTAATTCTGGGAAAAAGAAAGGATTAGAGAAAATTATCTGAATGATTTCCAGGCTGATGATTACATGAAACTACCCTGTTCGGTCTCAGCCCTCTCGCTTCAATTTTTATGGGAATAGAAGCGACAATAGAAAGAGTGCAAATTGCAAGAACCAATTTTTCCAAATACTTTAAGAGCAAAGAGAAATGTCTGCAGTAATGCTTATTGCAGAGAGGAAGGGAAAAGCAAACTAAAAAGCATGTCTATAAAAGTGTGGAAGAATGGTCCACATTTAGTGGTGAATGTATTGAATTGGTATCACAGTCTAATTTTCACTCCCTTGAGAGTAATTAACCTATAAACTCATTGTGATTATGGAGACAAGAAGAGCTAAGACTTTTAAATACATCCCATTCTTAGAGCCTTTTATTTCATTTTCATCCCCACCTTTTGATTTTATCTACAAAGCACTTAAAAGCTTATCTGCAAAGCATTTCAGAGCCTCTGTTCTGAAAGCTTCAGGAGCCTTTCACTGGCTCTGTGCTGAGAGCGAATTCATTTGCTGTTGGTGCCAGGCCCAGAGATGTGCAGAACATCTTGAATCTGAGAAAATCTACTGCCTGCAAGAAAAATCAAATGGAAAACCCTTCCACTCCCAGCTTCCATAGTAAGAGAAGCCCTTGACTGTAAGAAAACCCAGCCCCTTGCTGTCTAAGCATCATTCATTATTTTTAGAGGGTCTTCCTCCGTGATGATTTGAGTCACATTCTTTCATCTGCGTGTCCTTTAGTACAACTCACGACATCCAGAAGTGTTTGGAACTTGCAGGTGATGGATCTGGAAGGCACTGACTGGTGCCCAGGCCTCTGCAAGCAGTGACTAGATGGAAGGATCATGAACAACGCCGCGTGCTTTAGCTCAGAAAGTAATGCTGAAAAGGACAAATCCTATTTGCTTTGACTTAGCATTAGAGTCAGTGTCTCTGACTCTATTAATTTTATTCAAAAAGTAAAAATTGATTTAGTAGGACAATCATATTGATTATAGACAAGAAGGTTTTTTTCTTCATCATTTCATGAAAAAGAAATCTCTCCAAGCAGCCATCCCAACTACTGCATTGCTGGGATTCAATTTTATGTCCTAACAGAATTTCCCTGTTCTAATGAAGGTATATTGCTTCTGTTGCCTTGCTCTAAGAGACAGAGAGCTGCAGTTTTCAAACACATCCAGCTGGTTCTGGGGCTCAGAAAATTTTTGACTTTGCAACAATTTAGTCACTGAACCTGGCTGAGCATAAGACCACTAAATCTAAATGTATGTAATGAAATTCAGACACGTTATAAACACACAATACTCTTACATCTTTCAAATAATGGGAATTTTCTACATGATTAAGTCAAAATCTTGCTATGAATCCTCTATAATGGTTATGTTTTTTGCATTTCTTTTGTATTACATATAAATGAAAAAAGGTCTGTATTTGTGTTTGTGTGTTTTAAAAATTAAATGTGAACTCTTGAGTCTCATATTCCTTTTTCATGTTCATTTCTCAACAAGTCCTTTCAATGAAGCCCTTGTTTTTGTATGTTCTTCAAGTGCTCATTTGCTCTCTTTGTTTTCCAGCACACATATTAAGACCAAGACAAAAAAGGGAATTACTGCTAAACAGCTTACTTAAAGCTTGATTTTCTGTAAATTTTGCTCCTTGTCTTTTGGGTATGGTGGAATGCTATGTACCTTTTTGCTGATGCCTGCTGTTACTGCACACATCTAATATATCTACCAAAAATTATACATTTATGCATAAGAAAATGCCTTGTTCTGGTTTTACAAAGCACTGGAACTGGCATCAAAGCCATGAAACATGGCAAGACAAAACAAACCAATTTTAAGATAATTGGACTATCATAACAAACTTCAGCTACACTTTTAGGATCATATGGTGTACAACATTCAGCTGAGTGGGATTAGTGTCAGAGGCAGCTTGAGGCCCTGTCTCAGACCCCTTTCAGTGTAAAGGTACAATATATATGTCCCCTGGGCCTCTGTGTCATCCTCCTTGTGCCAGCACCATTAATATGAGTGGGTAAATATGTAACTTGCACATCAAATGGAGTCACCAGGGACAACGGCCAGACGGGGTATTAACTGAATAAACTCTCCTTCTCCTCTGACTTGAAATAAAGCAAAATAAACAGCAAAGGCTACTTAGGGCTTTCAGATGGGATTCATCAAACTTACTTTAGCTTGTCCAAAAGTTAAACACCTGGTAGTAGATAGTTTTCCAGCCTGTTCAGGGCTAAAATGGATCACTGTCAAGAGGTACATGCACCTCTGGCAGGTGATTCATCCCTTGCCAAGGTAAGTATGTGATACAGATGTGATGAAGTGCTGCTGAGAGGTTCCTGACTTTCCACAGGCTCTCAAGGGAACCCAGAGCACTCATGTTCTCTCATTTTCAGTGCACCTTTAGATGTCTAAAGTTAGTGAGATGAATCTCTGCCAAACTGGCTTAAGAAAAGCGCAGTAATGACGTTAAATTACACAGGCTAACTCTTTTCTTATGAAACCCAGAGGTAACAAGAAAATGTGATATTCACCAAGGTTTGTCTTTTGCAAAGACACTGGGCTCTGCAGGGAGCTGTTAAGCACCTCCAGTCTCAGGGTTTCCAGGATCAAACCCAAATGAGCCAGAAATAAGCAGAGCCTCAGAATCAAAATGATTCATCTACGCAATGTTCACAGAGGACAGTGGGGTTAATGTAATGAAACCTCTCTGATTTTTGAAATGAGAAATCTCTGTCTGTGTGTATTCCAGCCCCATTTATTAATCATTCACCATCCTTTAAAGCACCTTTATTCTACTTTTTTGCTACTATTCCATGCTTAAGCAGAATGTAAAGGCACGTTCCTATGAAGAAAATTTGCTGAAATTAGACTGAGGGTATGATTTGCTACAGTTCACCAGAGGCAGGAAATGTGCACAGTTGATGCACTGTGTTCTGCTCAGGTACAGAGACTCTCTTGAGGGCGGTTCCCTGATTGACCACAATGGCTGTAAAGAGAGAGAAATAGTGAAAATTAACATCCAGTTATACCTATGAAGTCCTCATTTGACTTTCAGATACCTTTTTTCTGTCCCGAAACCATTACTGTTATTTTAGCATGCTGTAAGTTTTGGTACATATCCTTGAAATAAAAAAAAGTCATCTACATTGTCAGAAAATTCCCATATCCAGTATACATGTAAGTTCAGATAATTTTTAACAAGTATTTTTAATGCAACAAGCCAAGATTCATTGTACCCATGAAGCTGAAAAGACCTGCTGTGTTCTCCTGTGGTCCGTGGTGTCAAGCAGAGGTTAGATTTGTCCAGCATTCTTCTGTCAAACATGTAGTCCAGCAGTATGATACAGAAGGTGATGGTTTTGTCACAGGAACCAAAACCTCTGTTTCTTCACCAGTACAGAGAGGACTGAGATTGAATTCCTGTGAAAAACAACGGTTGCTTTTCGTGACATTTTGGTGAAAAAGCTGGTTGACATTTTTAAAAATAATATTTTCTTTTGGAAAATGATGTTTTACCTAGATTTGTTAATCATCCTTTGAAAAATGTGTCTTTTGAGGGGCACCCCCTAATTGTTTGACTCAGCGTATTTTCTCTACGTATTTTCATTTCATTTTGATTTTTTTTTTACTAAACTTAAAAAAAGGTTTGTCATTAGTATCTGTAACAGTGCTGTCATAACATAAGTTGTCACAACATAAGTTGGAATGGCTGCTAACGCCCTTTTTCTTCACTGTGTGGTGTAGGTTTTCTTTTCCCTCTAGCTCCTGGATTTCTTATATGGACACATCCCTTCACCTCTACACTTTTTGGGACAAAGCAACCCATCCTTCTGGTGAGTGAGTCTTCTCCTAGGCAGCTGACAGCAACTTACAGCCTGTCTTGTGTTTCCAGCAAGCATAATCTGAGCAAGCCTCTTTGAAACTGCAGCATTTTATGACCTTAATAATTTAATCATATATTTCAAGCTCAAGTGTATCTGGAGTTGATAAATCGGAAAGAACAAATTGCTCCACTGTTTCTGAAAGGACAACAGGGCACAAGTATGAGACAAATGTGAGCAAATCAGCTGGTGTATTCACTTGCACATTGACAGGCCAAAACACACTCAGGCTGTTTGCTGACACCTAGAGAGGGGGATTTGTGACCTTCAGTGACCTGAGTGCATCCATCACATCCCTGAGAGCTCAGCATCGTTCCCCTCTACATCAATTTGCTGCACCCCTTGCTAACAGAACTACTTACAATTCAAACCATAAAAAGATTCAAACCATAAGCATAAACTGTCTGAATGCTTGCTCTTTAAGTGCAAAATCCTCATTCTTCTCTATGTTTTTAGATGAAAGATGGTGGGGAGAAATGTCCTTTACAACAACGTTTTTCTACCTAGCATTTCCCTGGAGAGACTTTTTACCACTACAACCCACTTACAATCTCTTCATGCTGGCTCTTGTCGACTGGCAGTTGCTTGGAAATGTCCCCTGTGCTCTTATTTGAAATAAAAGTGACACATCCATGGAACATCCATGGCCTGACCAACTGGCTGCTGTGGGACGCAGGCTGACATCTCTCCTTGTTTCCATTTCACCTCTCTGTAACACCAACCTGATTTTTACTGCTCACACTCAGGGGTGGCAGAAAATCCTGGTATCCAGGTGCTTTGGGAGAACTGCAGCCTTCAGCTCCTCATCCTCCTTCCCTCCCTGGGTGCACATGTTGGCCAGGGACATGGACACTGCAGCTGCATACTGTGGATCTGGCTTCCATGGGTGTTCTCCTGAGCACCTCAAACTCTCTAAAAACAACAAAAAAAGGCCAATGTTGGCCATCTCTTGGAAGTCATTACTATTTTAACTGTTTCTTGTCCAATTGTACATGAAGTGAGATGAAATGCTGCCTTTTGGAGTATATTATTCCTCACAGTGTCTCAAGGTATATTAATTTTCTCATTCTTTGTTGACCCACCCAGAAGCCTTTTAGACAGCAAGAGTAGCGGGTATGTTAAGGAGAAAAAACACCCAGACTGACACAGACACTGTTTTGGTGTCTGCAGTAAAAAAGTAATGTTCTTTAGCTTTTTCATAGCTAAAAGAAACCTGAATTTTTTTCACTGGAGAGTTTTAGTTCCAGAAGACTTATCCATTTATTCAAATATTCACCATCTATGGGTACCCTTTAATGATTTTTGTGTTTTATTTCCAGTCTGATCTTGAGATTTGAATCATAAAGATTATGTAAAAGGTAGGAATGACAAAGTTGATTAATGTCAGAGTCCAATTATAAAAGGATGTACTTCCATGAGAGGAACAAGACACCCATTATTTTGTGGATTTCTCCAGTTTATTTGATTTGGATATCTGATAGCAATAAATTCTTTTCTGTTACTTTTTTTTTTCCATACAAGCAGACCAGAAATGCTACAATAACCCTTCCTCAAGTATATCCAGGCTTTTGTTCACAAGCAGGTCTGAAAGCAGGATTTCAGAAGCTACAACCATAAAAGATTCATTCTGTGACACGAGTGTTGAAGGATTTTTCCTGAGTCTAATTGTAATTAATTAACTTTTTACAGAAGAGAGTTCAAAGTCATGTGACTAGATGAGTTTTTTATTTTCTCTTTTGTTATCTTTTTTTTTTAAATGTAAGCTTCTAATCTTAATTATTATTATTGACATCGTGACCAAAGTGAACCTCAAAAATACAAGCCATAGCCAATCTTATGTCTTTGAGACACGATTTCTGATTTTTGGTTGCTAAAGATGAGCGAAAAGGGAAGCTAGCTGAAGGCCAACTATAATATCATCTAATCAAAACTAATCTTGCAGACCTGGCACAGTCTGGATTTGGGCCAGAACACAAAAAATAAAAAGCTTTACTGGCAGTGATAGATGACCTCAACTGTCAGTGTGCAGAGGGCAGACATTTCCTCTCATCATTTTTGATTTCTTGAAACATTTCTTTCTGATGGCCATTAGATAATGCCATTTCACCTGAGAGGGGTGGCAGGGCCCCTGACTACAGCAGAAAATGGATGAAAACCTATTGAGAACGTAAAATTTAAGAAGTAGTGAAAGGCAACCAAGTCCACATTACTGGCCTTTTGTTATCTGAGTCCCAGAAAGGGATCTTTTTCCATTATTTGGATGAGAACAGTCCAAATGACAGGGATGAATTAAAGTCCATCACCATGACTGAGATAATTCTGAGTGAGTCAAGAGAAACATTTAGAAGAGTTTTAAGAAATGTTGAAATTTGCTTTTTTATGAAAGCCATTCCGTTTTCACAGTTGGTACCAAGGCCTCCATAGCACTATCTGTGAATAGTGCTTTCTCTAGTCTTTAATTGTTTCAGGAATTCAGTACCATTCTGAAGCAGTTTAGACTAAATTATTTATTGATTTATTTAATTAATTAATTTTGTGTGGTCTAGAGCTATGAAAGGTTTATACATGAGAAATCTCCAGTACTGCATGAACTGTGACCAGTGTGGAATGTTTTAGTCTTTCTTTTCAATACCTGGTGTTGCATTGCTCCCCACAAATACAGCATGCAAAACCTGCCAGAATTCAATGAGCTGTCTGTGATGTGACAGCCTCTTGTTACAGGAGCACATCCTACAAAAAGAGTAAGGATTCACCTTTTCAGGATGCAAAAGTCTTCTGGAGCACCAGCTCAGGCCCGTGGACTGAACTTCTTCAGGGCCATAAGCATCCTCACCATCTTCAGCAAAACTGCTTTTTGCAGCTTCCTTTCTTTGGAGAATAGAAGAGACTGACAAAGACGTGACAAGAAAGAATTCCATCACTGAATGCCATACTGAAAATACAGACATTAAGAAGAATCTTGTGGTTTTGATCACCAGTTTTTAACTTCCCAGTGGATATTTAACCAAGGTTCTAGACAGACATTCACTTCCATCACAGTGCCTCATTCCTTCCCTTTAAAATAAGTGATAGAAAGATAAGGATGAGATTTTTATTTTTTTCAACCCAGAGTTAAAATAACTGCAGAGTATTTGAACTGAAGTACAAAATGCTGGCTGAGCTAGAAAAGCTATTAATTTATTTGGCATGCTGGCTGTACAAACCCTTGATGAAGCCTATGAACTGACATCTGAGGTGAATTTGGACCGCTTCCTTTTAGGAAAGCACTTTTTTTTTTTTGTGCAAAATAATGGGTGCTTTCAAATCTGACGAGGAGTTAATAGCAGATACTTAAGGTCTTGGCAGTGGATTGGTATTGTTTTCTTACTAAGAGGTTTTGTGCAATAGTTGATCTCATTCAGGAGGGCATTTCCCAGCTCTGAGCAACAATTGAAATCCATGAGCCTATAAAGAATAAAATTTATCATTACTGTATTAAGGATGTGTTAAAGTGCAGGGCCAATTAAGTATGTTTGAATAGGGGCAGCTAAAGCTTGAAAGAGCAGTTTGGTAATTTGGAGGCTAGAAGATGGAGATTTATACATTTAAATTGGGGTGGTTTTAATATTTAACTGTATAACTGTGGCCTCAAGGCTTTGCCTTTTAGAATAAAAAGTGTAATGAAAAGACTGGTTTATTTTCTTGTGCTGTAACTGCTTAAATAAACCTGGAGAAGAGAAAGCTCTGGGGAGACCTTACAGCAGACTTCCACTTCCTGAAGGGAGCCTACAGGAAAGATGGAGAGAGACTATTTATGAGTGGCTGGAATGACAGGACAAGGGGCAATGGCTTCAAACTGAATAATAGTAGGTTTAGAATGGATATTGGGAAAAATTCTTTATTGTGAGGGTGGTGAGGCCCTGGCACAGGTTGCCCAGAGAAGCTGTGGCTGCCCCATACCCGGGAGTGTTCAAGGCCAGGCTGGATGGAGCTCTGAGCAGTCTGGTCTAGTGGAAGGTGTCCCTGCCCATGGCAGGGGGTTGGAACAAGATGATATTTAAGGTCCCTTCCAACCCAGGTCATTCTAGGATTCCATGAGTCACATTAAGAGAAGGCACATGATTCATGTAGTCAGAATGCCATGTTCAATAACTGTTGAATTGTAGTTGGAGCCATATATATATATATATCCCAACAAAAAAACAAAAAAAAAGAAACAAAAAACCCCAAACCAAAACAAAAACCAAGTAAAAGAACCTGAAATTGGTTGCAAATATACATTTTTTTCTTAGACCTCACAGGGTTTGCTGTCCAAGAATATTGGCCTTGGATATGCCTTTATTGCAAGTTTAGTAGAAAGTTTCGTATGAGCTCTTTGCTATACCCTGCTGTTTGACAACTGAAACTGTGGGAAATAGTCTTCAAATAAATCTAAAAATCACTACAAAATTTCAATTCAGGAAAAATTCCTATCTGGCTGAAAACAGGAATTGATGTTTCTTGCAATACTGAAATTACTTTATTTCTTAATTTCTTTTTTTCTTCCTATTTTTTCTTAGTTGTACTGTATCAATGCAATCTGAGATGTTCTATTAATTTTCTGACATGTTTTAATACAATGCAAAGTTGATTTGAGGGTGGTATAAAAATATTAATTATTTCAGTAGAATATTCTGGACATAAGAAGGATCTCTTACGTGGAAAACTGTGCTTTAGTGAGATGACCATGTTCTTAATTAATTAAAATTTTTTAACTTCTAACTTTTTGTAAATAATTCAATTTTTTTCCTCATACTTTTTCTTTTTTGATCAGTCTGAGACATACTTTTTAGTTTTCTCTTCATGTATTGAAAAGAAGTATTACATGGGAAAAATTACAGTATAACACATTTTTGAAAATGGAAATGACAAGCATTAAAATTTTATCAGAGCTGTAACAAATGGTAGGGGTGCCCCATAGCTGGTGGTTGGATGGGTAAGGCAAGAAGTATAATCAAAACTGAAGTGTATTTAATCTCTGTTGCTGATCACTGCACAGCTTTAGCCTGTTTTCATCAAACTAATTGATGGCAAATGGAGCAGATGCATGATGAGATTATATCCCCAATTTATGGCACAGTTAGAAGAAAATATTACTCTTTTTTTTTTTTCCATTACAAGTATTGGAAATTTAGAAAATGCACTGGGTTGGAATTGAAGCAATCTCTCCTGCCTGTCTAATGCATTGCAGATTTTTCTTCTTATTATTCTAAGCACTTAATCTATCATAATCCATTTCAGAAAAAAATTTAAAATAGATTTGTTTGATGTATTTTGCAATTAAATCCCTGTCATTGACACTTCTTAAGTTTGTTTCTAGGCTATGATTATACATTTAGCATATCTGAGTTACTATAACTAGAGCAGAAACAGCAGATCCAGAATATTGCTCACACAGGGAAATGGAAACTACGCAAGGAAGAACTGTACAGAGATATGATAATGTCTAGTATATTCAGTTACTCATTATAATACCCTTGTTTTGACATCTGGAATAGTGACAGTACCTTTTACATTTTTACATTTCTCATGAAAACAAGCTATTTTCAGGAAAGACGCCTTCGGCGATTCTGAGCCTTGAAAAAGAAATGTGTTTGCAGTGTGTCCATGGCAACCAGCTCCAAACAAAACACTGAAAGGGGGCAAAATTTTACTTCTGTAACAGCAGGGGATGGGTTTGTGAACAGCTATAGCCTCAGGGGAGGTGAGGAGTGCTTGAGAAGAAATACCTGAGATGAAAACTTGTGAGGGACCAGCGGCCTGCAGAGGGAACAGGACCAGACAAAACAATTCCGGAAGAAGGAGCTCCCATCAGGAATGATCTAGCCCGGGGAAGAAGGAGACATGGCCAAACATAAGAAACTGGCCAGAGAGTAACTTTTTGGTAAGGATGAGGGAAAAACGGGAATAGGGGGACAGTTCTGCTGGGAGCTTGGGTATAGCAGCAGAATCCAGCAGTAATGCTGCACGAGGAGCTGAGATGAGCAAGAATGTGCTGTGACACAGCTGAGAAAGGAACACAGGCTGAACTGGCTGAGATGAATCTGCCTGAAATTAGGGTTTGGATCATAAGCAGGGCAGGGAGACTGAGGTTACAGGAAAAAAATGTATTAAGGACTAGAAAGGGAAGCAAAACAGCTTTGAAGCAGAGTTAGGTGAGGACCAGAATTCGGAGAGTGGTGGTCTGGAAGGAAAAATAAAGAAGTGATCAAGTCCAGGGAGGCAGAAACTTGGAAAAGCAGGTCTGTTCACTGCAAAAAGAGATTTATCAGAAAATTAAATATGTGCTCTTCTTTCATATGACATATATCCTTCACTTCGTGATTCTTTAAGCCAACTGATAACAGGCAGAAATATGAAATTCCCATCTCTCAGCAACTTGCAGATCCCAGGGAGTATCAGAAAAACCCACCGCTGAAGCAAATGTTTACTCACAAGATAAACAGCCTACTACTACTGTCTCTTACTCTACTGTGTAAGTGGCATAAATCTGTGCATGGGAAGGTTCCAGTACTGCTTAATACTCAGGTATTAAAGTGCTGCTCTAAAGTGGAATCAGTTTTTAATTTGCCATCAGTAACAAGCTGTTGCTCTCACACACATGCACATACTCTACACTGCAGAGAAGTTTTAATCTTGCAAATTTAGCCCTAAAAACATATGTAAACTTCAGCACTGAGATTGCCCACAACATATGAAAAGCCTCTAGAAGGTGACTGAGGCAAAAGTACTTGGCATATCTCTGTTCAATGCCACTGGAATGGCTAGAACTATCCATCAAAAAAACAACTTCATAGCTTATTGATTGAGATGTATTAATAGGCACTTGCCTGAAAGACAGACATAGTCCAGATTGAAAATATAGCATATTGCAGTTTTAATAAGGTTACATTCACTAGTGATTTCACTTCTTTCTCCTTCTTCATGGAACCTGTCAGCTTCTGCTCTCAAAGCCCTTATCCTTTCACACATTGTTATCTTTATAAAGGGGATAAGACAATATATAAAATCCACTTTAGTAAAGGTCTCCCTTCATCCAGCATTACTGCTGAGATCCTTACACTGGCAGCAGTTTACCAAAGCACAGGCAAAAATCAATTTTAATTAGTATTTTTGGCTTCAATGAAAAGTGATTACAGAACTGGCATTTTAGTTAATACCGCTGAGATTTATAGTGGGCTGATGCTAATTAATTTTCTGTTGAATTGCTGTGGGCAATGAATAACTGCAATAAAATGGCAGATTTGCTGATAGCAAAACTATATCAGCACTTCAGAGCTTCTTAACAAAAGGGAGCTTAATGGGTTGCAGGTATAATTTACACTACTTCTCATAAACTGCACATTATTGCTTCTTTGTAAAAAGTGTTATGAAGAGCCAATTTTTTGTATTTTATAATGAGAGCAATGTCTTTTCCCACAATTTGGTGTCAACATATGCAAGCCTTCTGTAGAGTGTGATAATATTTTAAGAACCTCTGGATAGGAAAGATTTTATCAAGTCAGAAAATTAATCTTCCCTTAAATAATTTCTGTTATATATTGTTGTTATTCTATCATTAATTTCAGTGTTTTTCTCTGTAGAAAGATATAATTGAATAAGGCACTTGCCTTTAGATTTTGAGCAGTGTCAGAAGGACTATAATTTATTGTGGTCTTGAATAATGCCCATTTCTAGAGAGATCTGATTCCACCTCAAGCCTCCAGGTGCTATCCTAGAGCCTATGGCTTTGGGAGTGTTGGACTTCATCCAATTTTTTCCAAACCGCAGTAGAACCCTCACAGCCTCCCCAGCTTCAGAGCAGTCATTATTTGTGAAACATACACACAGCCCACCTGAGTCAGGAGGGAGCTCTTCATACACCCTGCATCAAATTCCAGCTGCCCAGTGGAGCTCATGTGCAAACCTGGAAACCCTGTTTTCTTTCCCTGGAGCCGGAGCAGGGGAGGCAACGCTGTGGGATGGGCAAACATTGACAGAGCACTTGTGTGACTGACCTCCAGGAGAGGCTGACCCATGGTGGGTTGGCACTGTGAGCAGTGGGGGATGCATCTGCTTGTAAGTGCAGGGCAAAATAATTGCTCAGGAAGGAAGGAATGGCTTCCATTCCAGACTTTATGGAGATATTATGACACCGGCATCTGTCCCTGGTGAAGGAAATGCTGCCAAAAGTATTAAGAAAGTAATGAGTTCCTCAAATAGTGAAAGCAGCTGGCTTTGTTTTCCTGGTCAAAAACAGGCAAATTCCTCTTTCAGGTTTATATTAACATTAAGCTTCTTTTGGTAGGTATGAGGAATGGAAACTTGTGTAATTTCAAACAAAATACAAAATTCTCCTTTGCACTTTTTGGCTCCAGTGTCTGAAACCTTATAAAATATACTAAAAAAGAAAAGTTTCAGAGAAATCATGGGCATTTCCACTAAATAGTGGGAATTAGTGTCCCAGCTTCAAAGACAGTTCCAGCTGCAAATGCCTGTCCCAGCCACCTTTAACCCTTCTAACACATGAAGGAAGATAATAAAATTGCATCATATAGTGTCTACCACAAATTGTTTCAGACAGGAACACTGGACACTTTTCACATCTAACAGAACTAGCGAATATGGTTGCACCTTGTCTAAGATAGGTAGTTGTTTGTTAGTGGTAGTTAAAGTTTTAATTAAAACAATATATGATTTAATTATGATAATTATAAGAACATCTTAAACATATTTCCTTATTCTTTGTTGTAACTATGAGAAAAAAATACAACAATACAAGGAAAAAAGTCTTCTAAAGCTGTTGTAGCTTTAGGTATTGCAATACATGTGATGGTAAAATCTTGGAGAGAATAAGGATACTAAATATTGGCATCCAATAGAATTAGGAAGGTACCTAAATATATTCGAAAATCTTTCTGCAAGCCCTAGATTTGAAGCAGAAGCAGATGAGATATATCTTATGTGTAGAGTTTTTTACAGTGATGACTGGTTTTATTCTGGTTTAATAAGGAAATGACATTTATGTGATTACTCTATGTATGCAGGCATATGTGTGTCTATTGCTATTCTCCTTTTAAATATCCTCAGAATCTCCTGTCCAATTTTGATCAAATCTGACAGATGAGAAGATATTAAGCTATTAAGTTCCTACAAGTGGCTGAATAGGGGCAAGAGATGCTACTTGTCTACAGACAGTAACCCTACTGAGGAAAAGGCTCAAGCATGAACTCACCCTTCAACAGGCATCCCAGCAACAAAGCAGAGAGACTTCGAGATAAAAACCCATCAGGCATCATTAGTTTTAATGCTCACAGACTGACTTGGTTCTCCCCTCCTCCCTCCCTGCCCAAATTGGCTGTGGGCTGTTTTCTGCTTTGTTTAAGTAATATCCATTTGCAGGCCAGATGACACATTAGGCGCTACGTTATTCTCCATGACTGCTGCTATAATCTTGAGGGCCAGATTGTTGCTCGCTCAGGATGGATGCACAAATGGAGAAAGGTTGTGTGTGCTACTCTTCCAGTATGTCCCTTGCTACAGAGAGGTGGCAAAACAGCTTTTATTTGGTCATGCAAAGCTGCTCATTGCTAGCATATCTGTGGCAAAAAAAAAAGGAAGAGGCTAAATCCAACATCCCAGCCACCCTGACTCACATTCAGATTATTCACATTATTAAGATGGTGTGAAATGAAACAGTTTTATCTTTCATCTAAACAATACTATCAATGCATTTGTGTTCAGCGGTAGAGAATCCTGCAGTAGCACAAAATACAAACGATCTAAAGGTTGTGATGGTGCTTGTGATGCAGGGATGCTCACTCACCTTTTTCACAGGAAGAAAAATTCACTAGCATATTAGTGGTCTTTAGTAAGAGGTATGGTCTTTAAGAAAGGTGTGAAAACTGGAATCTTCCTTAGAGACTGAGTAACAAACAACTCAAAGTATTCAAATTGTCACATAAACCTGAAAATGAAAGACTCAGCCCACGGTAACATTGACACTTGAAGCTGAATGTTAGATTTGATTAACATCCACTACATCACTAATAAGCTTCCTAAGTACTGAAGCTGCTTTCAGATGGTAGGAGATAACACGATGCTGGTGTGCTTAATGATTTAGATTGACATCCATTACCTCATCCATTATTCTGGAAACTACAGGCTGTTAGTCTCACTTCAGTGCCTGGTAAAGTAATGGAGAAGATTATTCTGGGAGGTATTGAACGCCTGGAAGACAACACAGTCTTCAGTCACAGCGAGCATAAATTCATGAGAGGAAAGTCCTGCTTATCAAACCTGGTTTCCTTTTGTGACAAGATAACCCACCCAGCTGATCAAGGGAAGACAGTTAATGTGATCTTTCTGGATTTCAGTAAAGCTTTTGATAGTGTCTCTCCCTGGATCCTTCTGGACGAAATGTCCATCCCATAGCTGGATAAACTCATCCTGTGATGGGCGAGCCACTGGCTCACAGGTCGGGCACAAAGGGTTACGGTGACTGGGGTGACATCAGACTGGTGACCTGTCACTAGTGGGATTCCACAGGGCTCCATCCTCGGCCCTGTGCTCTTCAACATCTTCATAAATGACCTGGACTCAGGACAGGAAGGGATACTGAGCAAGTTCACAGATTATACAAAACTGGGAGAAGCTGTCGACTCCCTCCAAGGCAGAGAGGCCCTGAAAGAAGACCTTGACAAATTAGAGAGATGGAAAATCTCCAGCCTCATGAAGTTCAACAAGGGAAAGTGCCAGATTCTGCACCTGGGACAGGGCAATCCTGGTTGTGTGTACAGTCTGGGGAATGAGAGGCTGGAGAGCAGCACCATGGAAGGGGACCTGGGGGTCCTGGCCTATGGGAAGTTGAACGTGGGTCAGCAGTGCCCTGGCAGCCAGGAGGGCAAAACGCGTCCTGGAGGGCATCAGGCACAGCATTGCCGGCCGGGCAAGGGAGGGGATTGTCCCGCTCTGCTCTGCACTGGGGTGGCCTCATCTTGAGTGCTGGTGAAAGGTATTAAACTATTGGAGAGTGTCAAAGAAGGGTCATGATGATGGTGAGGGGCCTTGAGGGGAAGTCGTATGAGTGGCAGCTGAGGGCACTTATCTGTTCAGCCTGGTGGAGACTGAGGGATGACCTCATTGCAGTTACAGCTTCCTCATGAGCGGCAAAAGGGGCAGGCACTGATCTCTGCTCTGTGGTGATCAGTGACAGGACCTGAGGGGACGGACTGAAGTTGTGTCAGGGGAGGTTTAGTTTGGATATCAGGAAAAGGTTCTTCACCCAGAGGGTGGTTGGGCACTGGAACAGGCTCCCCAGGGCCACAAAACCAAACCTGACAGAGTTCAAGAAGTATTTGGACAAAACTCTCAGGTACATGGTGGAATTCTTGTCCTGTGCAGGACTGAGTTGGACTCCATGATCTTTTAAAGTCCGTTCCAACTCAATGGAATTGAGTGACTTTGTGGTCTAGCATTCCAGACATGCTTCACCCAGGAAACTATTCGTTTTCAAAATGTTTTTACTCTCTGTTGGGTCTTCTAGCAAACACATTTGGCTTGTTTTGGCTGGGATAGAGTTCATTTTCTTCATATTGGCTGGTGTGGGGCTGTGTTTTGGATTAGTGCTGAAACAATGTTGATAACACAGGGATATTTTTGTTATCACTGAGCGGTGCACAGCACCAAGTCATTTTCTGCCTCTCACACCACCCCACCAACAAGGATTTGTGACAGCTGACCCCAACTGACCGAAGGGATATTCCACATCATATGGTGTCATGCTCAGCATGTAAAGCTGGGGGAAGAAGAAAGAACTGGGTTACTCATGATGGAGCCCTGCTGTCCTGGCGATGACTGAACACCTGCCCATCCATCGGAAGTGGTGAAGGAATTCCTTGTTTTGTTTTGCACTTTTAAAAATCCAAAATTGACAAATGTTTGACTTCTTTTGGGCAGCTTTTCCACTGGGTCAGCAGACAGTTTAATGTACCTAACACCCCCAAAAGTCAGATTGTGTGGAGCAGCTCTCAATCAAATCCTAAGTAGTCACTGGGATGGAATTCCCAGCAGGCTCAAAACCATCCTCTCCACACCCCTGTGAAACAGGCTGGAGAGGAAAATAACTGCTGGGTGCTCACCTCACACAAAGCTGTTGAGGTTGCCAGCTGCTTTACAGCAGACTCCATCTGAAGAGACTTTAAATCTGACTCCTGAAAGACGTTGATTTTAAGCACAGCTTTGTGTTTGGCCCATACAAGAGGTTGTTCTGACTGCAACAAGACCACAATTTAAAAAGACAGCTCTGACCAGCTGTGCCTCTCTGTAGTTCTCTAGTGGCTCTTTAGCCGTCCTCCTCTTGTGGTGGCATTTCACTGGCTCTGAAAAACAACATTATGTTCCAGTATATTTCCTGTCTGAGAAAATGCCACCCCACTTGCCAGTTTTGCTGCCCTCCAGCTGGCCGTGTTTCTCCATGCCTATCACTGTCTACTGTTGTGCGGGAACGGCCGGATTTGAAGAGGAGGGAGAACCATTTGGCATTAGCTGCCACTCCAACTCCCCATTTTTTGATAAGCAGGTCTGTGAGAGCAGCCTTTTGCTCCCCTCTAATGTAAACATGTAAAGGACCACAAGACTCAGAAGACAGAGACGGGAAAAAGCCTTAGCAATGGAATTTTATTATGCATGTGCTCAAACTGAAGCTGATGAGAGCTGGAGCACCTTTTTCTGGGCTTTTGTGAGTTGGAACCTTGGCCTGGTGAGTTCTTTCTCACTTCTTTATGGTTTCACAACCCTTAATTTAGTACCTTCCCTGAAGTCCCTGAGTGAGTGGTTTTTTTAAATCCCTTCACTCTCTACTTTGCATTCAGCACGATGATTTCCCATACACACTCCTTTGCTTATAGCCCTTCAGCTAATTCATGACCCATATGATTCTGTTCCTATCTAAGGCAATTAAAATAATTCTTAGAACAGGGTATCGTGACACACTGATTAAATGCTTCTCTTCAGCTGAAAAAGCCACACTTTGCCTTCCCTACTAATTTCATAATTCTGGCAAAGAAAGCAATCAAGATTTTCTGGCAAGATTGAAGCTTTACAGATTGACATGAACGTTTCCAGCAGTCCTGTTATCCTGTTACATATAGGGCCAGCCTGAATCCAATATAAATGTTTTGCATGGATAGCATGTAGCTGTGCAAAACACACTGGAGTGCCTTAGGAGAGGAATCAGCCCTCAAGTGGAAATGTTCACTTCTAGTGGTAGCAGAAGGTTGGTTTCACCATATGCCATCTGCACAGCTTGGATGGGTGCACTAGAGGATAAAAAAGTTGAAACTAATCCTCCATCCATGCTTTCTCTCTGGCTCACCTGTCCCAGCGGGAGGATCAGCAGTGCCCATGATTCTTGCAGGTGTCAGAAACTGATGTTCAAAGAGCGTGGCAACATTACCACTGGCAAAGGGCAAAAGTGACAACCAATTTACTAGGCAAAAGAAAATGTCCTCTCTCTTCAGGAACTGGACAGGAACCATTAATCACTAATGAAATCATTAATGAAATGTGTGAAAATATCACTGTGCCCAAGAAATCTCTTTTCCACCTCTCCTTGGCCCACAGCAGATGGCCGGGTGCTGTCTGAGGAAGTGCATGCTTGCAGCAGTAGCCTGGTTGGTACCAGACCCAAAAGTGGACAGGTTCTTCCTCCCTGGGCTGACACCATGAAATGTTGATGCTGGGTGCCAGCTGCATTTAGAAACACAGAACTTGATGCAGTGCCATCAGAATATTTGGCCTCCATACTGGTCTTATGCACTGAGGTCATGTTGCTGCTGAATCTTCATGCTGCCATCAAAGCTACATCACTGTCCATTTCTGAGTCTAAATTTACGCAAATGTTTTATGTATTTCCTACAATCTTTCCCCATATTGACAATTCTGTCCTGCAAACTTCAGTTCACTGACCTCCAGTTGCGCCAATTCAATTTTTTAAATTGATCTATTAAGCACATCAGGTCATGGAAGTGAATTTCACTTAAAACCAAAACACAACCAGCATGTTGGAACATGCTAGGTAAAGTAAGTAACAGTGTAGTCACCTTCTAAGTCTGTACATTCCCCAGTCTCTGGTATTTATCCGATTCCAGCATCTGGAAGAAAATATTATTTGCATTAATGACTTCACCTACCTTTAAATATATAACTAACTTATAGTAAGAAAACAGTAGATCTTTAACAGATCTCAAATAACTTCAAAATGCAAAAAACAAAGTAAGGTATATATTTATAAGTAATCCAAAATGAAGCACTTGTTTATAATTCTTCCAAATTTTGTATTTGCATTATAATCCTGCAGAAAATATGACCCGGGTTTGAACTATGCAAAATACCTAATAAGAGCTCCCTTAAATTTTTATTTATAAACTTAAAAGGGATGAAAACCAAATTCTTAGCTTTGAAGATTCTCAAGCTTTGCTGTATTTCCAACGGAGATTTAAATTTTGTAGCAGCATACAAAATTAAATGAGAAAGTAATCTGCTAGTGACCTGCTCTGTTTCATCTCTTTAACTTTCTATCTACCTCAGAAAGAAAGTTCAATTAGTTTATATATATATATTTATAGTAGTGAAGATAGCAGAATCTCTTGTATTTCCATAAAAGTAAAGTAATTTCATAATTTAAAAATTAATGTCATGTTTTAAAGTGCATTTCTACCCTCAGCAAGACTAAATGGCCATTGTTCAATTTTTGATAGTAAAACTGGTTTTATAGAGGAAAAGAGGTTTTTCATTGCAAATGACCCTTTCTGCTCACTACAGTGCTATGAAACCGCCTAAATACAATTATTCATGGACTTCTGGCAGCAGAAAAAATTCTGGACATAGAAGTAAGGGGGATTTGTTAATCCTAACCCCAATATTTTAAACTGACAGAGGGTGTTTGATATCACAAAATGCTGACTTTAAAGCGATATCAGGCAAATGTTAGCGAGTGAACATCAAATTAGCTCACTGAGCACCAATACTGGTGGAGCAGCGTCGCATCACGAAACAGCACAGTGCTCTGACTTCTCTACAACAAAGCTAAAATCCAATGGGTCCATCCAGAGGTGATCTCTGGAGCTGTGTGGATGGGCACTCAGCCACTGTGCTGCTTCGCTCCTGCTTGGCTCAGGAACAGGGCTTTCAGGTGCCTCCAGACTGCTGCTTTTCCCAAGCAGACCTTCAAAGCTGCTCATTTTCCCTGTGCAACTGCTGCTTTATGCAGGCTTTAAATATGCAGATCTGTAGCTTCCCTCTGTGAGATTTTTCTAGCCCTTCCAAAGAAAATCTTTTTCACTCCTCTCCTTCTCTTTGTCCCACGTGGTCTGTACTCCTGCATTATCACTTACTGACCCTCTGGAGATAAGAGATAAGCAGAGATGACACATATTTTTGCTTAGCACTTTTCTTCCCTCCCTTGCTCTCTCCTGCCTCTCCAGTCTTCCATGTGCAAGGTGAGAGTCTGGATCTGCTGAAATTCATTGTACTGTGAAGTTCATTGAACTTTGTATTTTATACTCATGGAAATCAACACAGCCCAATGTCTTACTGGGATAAGCTGCCTGTGATGCACCGACTGTTATTAGCTATTTCTGACTGATGCCTTAGGTTTTAACTTTCGTATTTTACAAGTCCTGTACTGCCTACTGTGTAGCTCTGAAGTTTTGTATGGCCTGTTAGCTGCTGTTCTCTCATGCTGGTTAGACATAACAAGCCTCTCCAGGTTTCCACCTCAAGGACACTTTGGCTGTCCCAGGCCCCAAAATAAACTAAAAGCCTCTGAAGAGAAGGGACAAACTTGGGGTAATTACATCATTAACAGAGGTTATAATTGGAGAATTAACCCTGGTATGCAAATGAACCAAACTTATAAAAGTGTGAAGAACCCGTGACCCAGGGTCTATCTTGGGTGTAGCCTTTGGCCTGCCCAGGGTGTACCTTTGAAGGCCCTTCAAATAAATACTTACTTTTATTCCCTTATTCTTGTCTAGCCTCTGTTTTTAGGTGGCCATCTCAGGCATCATGACAAGTATACCTTTTATTGCAAAATCCCTGCACAATGGGAAAATGTATTACATAAAAATGGGCAAACCTGAAATACAAATTAACCTTCACTATCATATCAACCATCATTAAAGCCTGAAAATTTAATGTAGTCTATTGGCAAAATTAAATTTTAATTGTAGTATATTTGTCATGATTTCAAATTTCCTCTGCATGCACCATGCATGTTTGAATATATTTCTAATTCTCTCACTAAAATGTTGGGAGAGAGAATCCAGAACCAGCTAAAGGGAACATATCTAAATAATAAATTTAAACAGTAAATTCTCTTATAAATGGAAAGGGCAATCTTCAATAAGGACAAGATAAGTTTCCACACACCCTCCTTCACTGAGAATGGAAGACTCCTTGGATGCACCAGCTCCAGGGTCACATATTTAGAAATATGCACAAGCCACTAAGGTAAAGAAGCCATTTATGGCCTCTGTCTGCCCTGAGCATACTGTGGGAAGCCCACCACTCCCTGTGCAAATGCCGCTCACTGATGCAAATGTGAATCGTACCTGAAATGCCAGATCTCTCCCTCCATACAAGAATTGGGACCCTCAGAGAGCTGTTCAGTATAATCCAGGGTAGCACTGCAATAATTAATGAGCCAAACCCTCCATTAGTTTTCAATTTCTTTGCTTTGAACCTAGCAAAATTCTTAGGGTCTGATTTTGCCTGTGTAAATCTGACAAGATTTGTAATAAGTTCTTGATAACTTTGTATTTTCATATTCAGCCACTTTATTTAAGTTTTAGAAATCTGTCTAAATTCTTGGAGTGGTAATGGGTTAGGATGAGAAATTACTTTTTTAAAATAGAGGAAATAAATCTGTTTGAAAATATGGATGTCTGCAGGGTGTTTGTTTGGTTTGGTTTTTTTGTTTCTTGGCCTCTGAGTTTCAGAGATTTTCTTTCATTGAAAAAGCCATGGTGCAATAGACTGGATGTTTTATGAGCATATCAAAATCTTAAGCACTGGCAGCAATTCCATTTATTGAGCAAAACATAAAGATGTATTCAATTGTCTACTGCCATAGTTCTCAGAGAACTGAGAAATATGAGCAAAATATAATTAATCTTTTGTGCTGCAGTATAAAATAGGCTATGCAATTTAATTTTTATTTTATTTATTTGCTTTTTCTCTTTTTTTTACTTTAAAGTGTAAATTTGTACATCACCTAAATAAATGTAAAGTCTGTTTACAAGATGGGTTTTATCAGCTGGTGGGGTTATTGATATTTCATTATGGCGGGACTTACAACCTGCAAAATGCTTTATCATTCTATTTCAGTAAATCAAAGCGAGTTATTTCTGGAAACATCCCTTTGTGGAGCAAAGGAGGAAAGCACCTCTCTGCTTCTACCTCTGTATTTTCCATCCTGTTCTTCTGGCAGGTGAGATTTGCTCTTTGAGGAGCCTGTCAGTGCTAACTCAGCTGGACAGATGGCTGCAGTGCTATGTGAAACATGTCCTTTTTCCTGGTATTTCTAGTCCTTGCTGGCTGAAAATTTGAGGAAGCTGTGACAGGATGACCATGCCAAGAGATTGGGAGCTTCTGCATGTACAGCTAAATCTGATTGCCAGCAAACCCATATGAAATAAGTGAAGGCAGAGACAGAACAGCTCTTTTGCATAGTGCTGTGACAGCTATGCAGAGAGCTGTGCTTGAAGTAAAAGGACTTTTTGAGAGTTAAATGGCACAGTGGACCAGATGAACACTGCTCACCTAATTGTATCCCCTGCACACTTGGAGATAAATCCTACAGACTGCAGCTGAAAACTCCTTTTCAGAACTTAGCATCTCCATGTTGGGAACAGGATTAAACCAAAGTAAAATTGCATTAGAATTATTCTTTAGTTATTTTACAGTTTTTCAACAAATTTGTGGGGGATGGATAAAATTTAGTCAATACCCACTATGATAGAGCAGAGATCGCTCAGAAGAAGCTATACAGTTAAGAATAATATCTGAGCCAAGAGTATCTGGAATGTATTAATAAGTACTGCTGATATTCTATCCCACCTCCATTGCCTGGCCTCTTAATCCATAGCCACATAATTTTATTGATTTTATAGGAGACATAATTGGCTCTGTAACAAAGGGTAACAGTATAAGCTCTTGCTGCCCAGAATTGCCAGAAAACAGGTAAGTAGCAACCCAGTTGGACCTCTCAGCAACAGACCAGCCAAAGCTGCCTGAAAAAGGTCAGAAGAGCACCAACCACCACCCTGAGTCACACAAAAGCTGGCACTAAGAACAGCACAGGATTGTGGCTTGGGGATGAAAAGCTACTGTAGGCAGAGGAGGCTGTGAATGAGGGGGACACCTACAACCTGGAGCAAAACCAGCCAGGAGAATATTCACAGGAGGTGTCCTCTCTGCAGAGCAGGATGAGGATCTGATGCTGGAAAGCATTTAGATGCTCGTGTGTGTGTACAACTGTGTGTTAGGACAGAGGAAGTGAACAAGAAGCCAATACAGACTATGGATGAAAAAAGGATCAAATTTTAGGGTGCTGAGCATGTAGACATCTTTTCAACTGTAGTGGTTCTATACATTTGGTGTTTCTTTGTGCTTATAAAAGGCCCTGTCTCCTACCAGAAATGCCCACTCAAGAGGCTAAGAGAAGGTAGGAATAACACAACTGGGGTGAAGAGAGAGGGCGAGACCAGGAGCACTTAATGCTCCTCAACTTCCATCTCTGTTCAGCTGAACACAAGAGCAGCAGGATGTGGCTGAATGCAGGTCCATGGAGATGACAATGACAAAGTTAAATTGATCATGCAGGGAAATACCAGTGTATTTATGAGAACTACCTTATACACAGATCTTACAGTGATTTAATTATTGCTCCAGCTTTAGAGACCAGTCACTCAGAAGGGAACACTGCTGCTGCAGAATGCAGTAATTTCTGTAACAGGCTATCATTTGCCCTTTTAATGCTGTCTGAGAAGCTCCTCTTTAGTCAACATTTGAGTAGGAAAACAGCTGTGGTAACTGTGTGGTTTATATTGGCAAGCAGTCACTTCTTAATGCTGATGAGGGTAGAGGTTAAAATTGAAACATCTATTCCCATTCCAGCCACCTATTAGGAGACAGAATTTATTGCCCCTATATACTGTGAAATTTGGCTTGGCAGAAATTACAAAAAAAAGTCAAGAACTGCTGTAAAGATGAAGAACTGCCAACTCTCCTATCAGGAGAGAAGTATCATTTGTGGAAAATACACCAACCAGAAGCTATAGTAAAATTGATGGAAAAGTTACTTAAGCTGACAGTTCTGCCTGGAACCGTCCATGCCAGAAATGGCATACTAGGAAAAAAAAATCCCCAGAAAAGGAGGCTGTAGTAGAAAGGACCAAAAGAAATGGCAGAGTTGCTTTCAGTTGTGCTACTCATATGTCTCTGCTATGAAAAAAATGAAACATTTAATTTTCATAATTACACATGTAGAGCAGAGAGAGGCACCTTTAGGGAGAAGGGGGAGAAGCATCCTACATTCCCAGGGTATCGGTGGGGTACATGCTGATGACATCTAAGGAGGGGGAGCTGTCCAGAATCTGCTCCTTGCTTCTCTTCCCCAGAAATGGGTCTGCACATGACAAAGCCTTACAAGAACAAAGAGCCTCAAGCTAGGGCCAGGTCAGCAGAGCCATCTCAACACCCACTCACACTTCCTACCTGCAAACACTATTGTCTTCTTTAAATCATTGTACACCTTGTTATCCGCAGGTCCCTAAAGGCAAGTCAGGCAGGAACACTGAAACTGAAGTGATCTTTCTCATCACTAATTTTATCTTCAGTTCTGAGTGTCACCATTTATATATTATTTTTTTGTTTTTGGCAGGTGTTTCACGGCTGTTAATAAACTTTAATTCTACTCATGTGAGAAAAGGGGGTCCTATTAGTCTCCTTTTTTTTTTTTAGGCAAGACAACTGAGACTGAGGAGGAAACTGGTTATCTATTAATTTTAGTTTTCAGTATGAGATACATCAGCTGACTTTTCAGGAAACTTGGCATTGCTAAGCCCTTTGTGTATAGGTCCATATAGCATCCCGAGGTAGGCCCAGGGTTAGAAATGTAGTTGCACAGTGCTGTCAGCATGACATGGTCCATTAATATTTAAGATCTGTATCCCACTAATTTCTCTGTACATTGATATTAGAATTATGCATCCCACGAACTCCAGTTGCAAAAGTGAGTGCTCAGCACTGTGCAAAGCTGATATCCACACTGCAAGCTGACCAGCTGGAAAATGAGAAGGTCTCAGCTGGTCAAGGCTTGTAAAAATGCTCCTTGGAGTAATGCACTGAAGACCATGCAGAAACACTTAGGATGGATATTGTTCATTCCCTTCCTGAAGTCTGCTCTGTTTATTACACTCCTTTCAACAGATGCAGAAACATTGTCCAGCATTTTGTAGCCATTACTGCATATCACTTTGTTACTCAGGAGATCTATTCTGCACAATTTAAAGGGGAAACTACCTATGGAAAAAGGTTCTGTCTGAGCTATTGAAACATATGGACAATGAGTAAATTAAGGTTGCACGAGCAAACATATTTGTAGCATTGTCTCACTTGCATCCTTGATTCTCCAGCTGCTTTCAAACCTTGGCTTAGATAATTTATTTTTTGTTTTTCCTTTAATCCGTTCATTCCCTTGGGGTACTCAGTAAGGCAGGATTATGCTGACACTCAACCCTGTCTTCCTACAAGCTTACATATGATCAGCAGCAAGCAGCCTTGGTAGCACCCATACCCCCTAGTGACACATGAAATGTTGTGCTGGTGTGGACTCTGCCAGGTGTTGGATCGTGGATGAAGGCACCTTGGCTGTCACAGTCATCATTTCTGTCTTCTTTTAATACTCATGCATCCCACATGTCAACTAACTGGGAGAAGGTTGGTGCCCAGTCAATTTGTTTGCATCCTATGTGGAATATTTGCTGATGTGGGAAGTACTGCCCTTTTGAGGACAGCAAACAGCAGTGGCCTTTAAAATGCAAAAGATTTCTCGTGTGTTATGGCCTGCCTCAGAGGCAGGGCAGCTGAGCTTCCTGTTAATAAATCCCTTGAGGTGAATCAGAGTGAAACAACAGTGATTGACTAGTGTATATATGAGGCAGATTTGTTTTAAAACATTGTGATTGCAATGGAAAGGAGGTAGCAGCTGGTTTGGTTCTTTTCTAGAAAAGTATAAGAATACCGGGAAAAAAATGTATAAGTTAAAAAAAGAAAGAGAAGGAAAGGACAGAGATAGTGGAGGGGAAGAATATAATCAGCCAAGGGTAAAGAGACAAGACTTCATCATTTCAATTTTGATGTCTGTGGTCGGACCAATGGTCACAGTCTTCATTTGTTGGGGGTGAAGGCCCATGAAAAAAAGAATTCATCAGGTTGTATGTATTAAAATTACCATGGGAACATCTAGATGCCTCCCCAGGAAGGAGATTCTTCATGTCTTGTATTACGCTATGGAGCATGTGCAGTCTTCTGGTGGAGAGTTCCCAAAAGATTTGGAGGGTGCTTTGAGGTCCTTGATGGTCCACAGTCCCCTCTAGAGGTATGACTGCCATTGGACCCTCCTTCTCTGCAGCTGTGTCTTACGGGGAAAAGGGGAAGTTGGCCTCAAAAAAGCATTACCCCACCTCTGTAGGATCTGCTTCTTACTGGACATTCCCCTTGATTGGTTTGAAACATCTTATTTAAGACAGCATGTTCCTAAGTGTCCTGGATACAATCAAACCCAGAGAAACCTGGATAATGGTTAGGATGCCACACTTGTGAAACTGCTTTCCCAGAATCCAGGGTAAGGCACAAACTAGCTTAAAGTTGAGAAGTAATTTCCTCCACCCTCTCACAGGCCCAAGTATCTACCACACTGACCAGCAAATTCAGAGGACAATAATGACAACAAAACCTGGGCTGTGCTAAAAAAATACACACATAGAACGGTGATTTTGTGAAGAATAATAGAATATGCCCCATACAATGAATTGCTAGAGATCTCGGCCTCAGATTTCATTTTGTGAAAAGACATGTGCCCCTTAAAATGTACATGGCTTGTCAGAAGGAGAGAGAAGGATACCAAAGTTTCAGAAGAGATAAAAGACATTTATCACAGACACTCACCTGAGGGAGAGGAGAACTGAACAATATTTGCAGACAAATTTAATCAGATGCAGGAGTTAATAATCCTTGTAGTTCTTTGGATTGAAAATAAGACAGGCATTGGTAAATTGTTTGAAAATAACCCAATTTTTAACTGGAGTGCAGTGGTAACTTTTTAAAATAGATGCAAGTAAGTAGCTTGTAAAAACATGCTGTTGTTTCATTTTGGTCAGATTCTGTGGCTTCAGTTAATCTGACAGAGCTGTGTTCAAGAAAACTGCTGCAAATTTCAGTACAGGAAGCAAGAGTTACTAATTCTGTAAAGAAACTACGAAGGTTTACCAACCACTAAACAAAATCTTTAAATGAAGACTTTTGGTTTTATTTTTAGGTTTTTGGCTTCTGTTGTTAAAGAAAGTTATGATAACAACAAGATGTGATGAGTAAAGCAAAATCCAGGCTAATTAGAAATGTTCAGATGCTTTCATGCTGGTGTAAAAAAATCCTCAAAACCTGAACAGGACTGTTTTTATTCCTAAATCACAGCTGATCTCACCCCATGAAAATGTTACAAATCTTGCATGTGGAGAAGTAACATGGCCTGAGAATTTCCAGATGTTTTCCTGGTCTTCATCAGTTATTTCCAAAATCCAGAAATTACTTGTTTACTGGGTTGCAAAACTCTCTTTGTCTGTACTGTGCACACCTCTAGCACTGACCAACACAATACCAGCAGACATTAGACAAAATTGCAATAGGGCCAAGAGATCACAGGTTTCTGGGGAATTTCAGCATTTCTTTTCTGAAGCAGATGACTGGCAGGTGACTTCTGGCCCCATCTCTGTCTACGTCAAGAAAAGAAGCATAGACACTTTCACTTCTCTGCAGATTTGAGCTCTCCAGAACTCACACAGCCCTTAGATTTATTACCTCTTGCTATCAGTGGAGCAATTACTATTGAATTCCCACTGGGTTGAGTCAGAGTGGCCAACACCTTTAGGAAAATTTTTCTTGGGCTTGCTTTTCTCTTCCCTATCACTGGCATGGGCCATATTTGGGGTTGGTTTCTGAAGGAGTGCAAGGAATTGCCTGTCAAGGTCTGTGAGGGACTTTTACTGCAGCCTTGAAAAGGCCAGGAGGAGTGGAGGACAGCAGCTGTGTCAGACCAGAGAGCACCACTGAAACGTGGCTGATTTATGTGCTGCTAGAACTGGAAGAATTTTTAGGAAGCAGAATTTCCTTTGTAGCATTTTCCTAACACAGGAAATGTATCAGGAAAAGGGAACAGGAAAGGAAAAGGAATTACAACCAGGAAGGAAATTCTGAGCAAACCTGTTCTGGTGCCATGGGATCTTTAATGAGCAGGGCAATTAGTGATTTAAACTGATATTCAGTCAAAAGTTTTATTTTCAGATCAGCGACCCCTAGAAACAGGCACTGGAACTGACTCAGGAGAATCACTACTCCTCGTGGCACTTTGAGAGGACACAGGTCAGCCTAAATTTTCCCTACTCTGCATTTGGGGTTCGGTAATACGTTTTGGTAGGGTTAGAGGCTCGCAACAGAATGTGCTATTTCTACTGTAATGTTTTTTTCTAGCTGAGCACAGAAGAAAGTTCAGTAAAAAAAAATCCAGCTAAAAGGAAATGATGAACTATGCCAAAAGACAAGTCATTGTTGCATTGACTTTAAAAAGTGAGGAAGGTGGAGATTTCTCTGCACCAGAATCAGATTACCAAAGCAGTAAAATGAGGAATTAGGAACAGAATAGATAAGAGTTAAAGAGACTATTAAAAGATTACAGAGTCTAGAAACTGATAGAATAGAACGACTACTCAACCTATATTTCACACTCCTAAAGCAAACTAGGCAAACATGCAAGAAGCCTTTCATGGATGTACCCAGTATTAGAATATTCAGTGAAATAAAATTCCGAAAAAAAAATTTATTAATCTGATCAAAAATACTTTGCAATCCAGGAACAAAAGTTCTAAATATAGTCTTTAGACTAGGAGTGAGAGAATTTTGGATACTTCAAGAAAACAAGTGTGTACTCACAATGTCCCATGAACACAGGCAGTCATCAGTCATTGATATATGTATGTACACATGTTTCTATCCACATATAAATGTGTGCTGGTTTTTGCAGCATCCAAAAAATATTAATTTGTACAAAGCCATTTAAAAAAACCCAAAACATTCCTTTAATTTTATTATGTGCCCTGTGATACAGAACATTTTTCTTAAAGCCCAGGTCATGGGGTCAAATGTTGCATAAAATGACAGCAGAAAAGGAAGAAAAAAAGACTGTAACCCTCTTGGCTATAAGCAAAAAGTTGAAAGCATGAAAGAGATGCAGAATAAAAGCTCAGAATGTCAGAATGATCCTCCTTAAATACAAATATCTCATCACTTCAGTCCTAATATGATTATTTTTGCAGGGCTTGCCCTACTTTTTTTTTTTTTTGACTTTTAGGATTAGTTATAGTGCAATGTATTCACCCTTAGAGCCAGTTTGATGACATAAAATGCAAATGAGATTAAAGTGCTTTTGTGTTTGCCTCTCTGTGACCCACTGAGGGCTCAACAGAGAGGTGACTGTTTCAATTCTGCTCTAGATGCTTCCTGAGTTTACAGGTACTTGTTTCTCCTGAAGAGGAGGGAACAGGAAAAGGATGATGCTCAGGCCAGCGTAGGCTGAGCCATCTTTGCAACTCGAGGGCTTTGGAAACATCAGTGTCTCCAGGCACAGTATGTGTTGTCAAACTGGCTGTAACCACAGACAATCCATACACACCGCATCCAGCATATCCTCACTAGATACTGACTAAAATACAGTCATTAAAGCAAAACTTTTGTATTTCACCCTTTCAGGTTATGGCATTTATTTGTGAATTTTATGAATTTTTTTTTCTTTGGTGACATTTTAGCGTTGCCACTGTTTTTCCAAATGGATTCAAGACAGGAGTTTGAGATATCCTTGATTATGAGCACATTTGGGGCACCAGCATTGTAGGCCATGCCCAAGGTCATGAGTTCTATTCACGAGCTGTACAACCTCACCATGGAATCAGAGAATCACAGAATATCCTGAGTTGGAAGGGACCCACAAAGATCTTTGAAGTCCAGCTCTCAGCCCTGCACTGGACAGCTCCAAGAATCACACCATGCCTGGCACTTTTGAGAGCATTTTTTTAAAAAGAGAGCATTTTGCTAGTGCTTATTAAAACATAGCCCAGTCTGAGATCCCAATTTTCAGAATGAACAAACCCTCTACTGGCATAAATTAATGAGGCATATTTGTAATCAATTTCTCTCTGATGTATTGACTAGGACTAGCCTGCTGATTTCTCCTGCTATACCAGAATTGTCATGAATTATGACAGAGTATCTCTTGTGGAAATGGTCCAGAGTTCACATTTTTCTGTGCAATGCAAAAATACCTACCAGGATTGGAAAATTTCAAAACAATTGTACCAGTAATACTAAAGCATTAGCTATAAAATGTAGGAAAAAAACAAGGAATAATTAAACACTAAAAGAAAGAAGAGAGGGAATTCTTCAAATAAATTGAAATGTGAAGGAATCCTGCAGATATGAAATCTGCTTAACTGCATGTTTGATTTGAAATACCATTAAGGTGAAAAGTACATTACTTACTTTCCTTGCTACTGCTCTGGGGAGGGAGCAAGGAGTGGGTTCAGAGAGCTCTTAGATAGAGTATCTTAATGGATCAGGGTCTAATTGCTAAGCCCCTGGGCTAAGCCATAGTTTTTGAAGCTGACACCTCCAGATGCTGAATAAGCAAAGCTTTCCAGCAGGCACAAAGCCTGGAAAGGGATATTTAAAAACTCTACAAAGATTCTGTGAGACATTCTTCAGGGAATATGGAGATCATGGATCTTGACTCCCATCCCCAAAGAGTCAGTTCATTGCAGGCTGTACCAGTAACATGTCTTAGATGAGGCAAATCATCAGACTACTCTCCCTGTCTCCTGGTGAATCACTGCTTAAGTTCTATGAATTTACCTTCTGTCCAAGGGTGTACTTCATTCTTAACCTCTCTCCTTAACCCAGGAAATTATTTCAGGCTTGTTATTCAACAGAACAGTTTAATGCTTCCTTCACTTTAATGCATAATTTTTATTAAAAATATGCATATCAATTGCTTGCTAAAGAGAGAGCAAGACTTTGACACATGCTTAGGGCCAGTCATGTCTGCAGCCTTGAATGGAGCTCATGGGAGAGAATGGATATACGCTGGTTTGTTGGAGCAGGTGTAGAGCTGTTGTATCCTACCACCTCTAGTAAACCCCCTGGCAAAGCTGTGTGGGCTTATGGGCTCACATCCCAGATCATCATACTGCCCATTCTACAGTACAAGGGCACTGAACATGTGCTGAGCACAACTCACCTGAGTTTGGTAAAATCAACTGGAGTTCGGTAAAATCCTACTTACAGCCCATCCCCCAAGCATGGTAGATGTTATTTTCCATTGCCTCCTGTTCCTACTCTCTCCACTGTCCCCTCCCTGCCTGCTGAGCTCTGCACAGGCCTTACAGAGATAATGTCAAGCTGAGAGAGAGGAACTCACCTGAATTACACAGGGCGTGTTGCAGATATGTGCACATATATATGCATGTGCATTTTCAGACATAAGCTTGAAAACCGTAGAATCACAGAATGATTTGGATTGGAAAGGACCTTAAAGACCATCTCATTCCAACCCCACTATCATGGGCAGGGACACCTTCCACTAGACCAGGTTGCTCAGACCCAAATCCAAACTGGCCTTGAACACTTCCAGGGGTGGGGCAGCCACAGCTTCTCTGGGAAACCTGTGCCAGGGCCTCACCACCCTCAAAGGGAAGAATTTCTTCCTAATATCTGATCTAAACCTACTCTCTGTCAGTTTGAAGCCATTCCCCCTTGTCCTATCACTCCAGGCCCTTGTAAATAGTCTCTCCCCATCTTTCCTGTGGGCTCCCTTCGGGTACTGGAAGGCTGCAATTAGGTCACCCCAAAGCCTTGTCTTCTCCAGGCTGAACAACCCCAATTCTCTCACCTTTTCTCACAGTAGAGCTGCTCCATCCCTCTGATTACCTTGATGGTCTCCTCTGGCCTGGCTTCAACAGGTCCATGTTTTTCCTGTGCCAAGGTCCCAGTCCCCAGTTCAGAAGAGAGGATGGCCTGGCTGAGAGCCCTGTTCCCACAACTAATACCCTGTACTTACTCTAACCAAAAGAGGATTTTAGGGGACAGGATGGCTCACAACACATAGGTTAGGGAGTAACGGGAAAGCATGGGAAAATCAAGAACACTGAGAGACCCAAGAGAAGGATGGAGATGAGATGTTTCTCTGGAAGTGCACGGAGGAGATGAAGCAAGCCTTGGGTGGCTGCAGCAGGGAACAAGGGCTAAGAGATGTTGAAATGGCTTGATCCCTTTCTGGGAGAAGCTGTACAGCTTAGCATGCACAAGGTGAGCAGGTGTTCTATAATTTTTTTTAAAGGAAAAAACAACACCACCTCTCCATTACTGCCAACTGCTACATTTAAATGCAATAAATACACCGGAAAGCAGCTCTAGACAAGGCAGTATAGTGTAGAGGTTCCACCTCTCCAAACATGCTAGGATGCTTGTTTTTTTGTTACTAATTAATTTTATTAGACTTTACAGCCTTATCAAAATGGAAATCAAATAATTAAGACCGTTACTGTTCCTCCAGCGTATTCTTACTGTAAATAATTTTTTCATTGGTAATTAATTTTCAGTAGCAAGTCTTGGGCATCGTAACACTACTTATTAAAAATGCAAATATTAATATTGATAAGTCATTCTGTACTGTTTAAATATTAAGACTTTTTTTTCTCTGAAAACACTACAGGGCTAAACACTATGTGGATTTTGTAATGCTAAATATAAAAGATAAACAAATAACGAGACAGACTTGTTTTTCCATAGTTATATTAAAATCTCACAGTAAATCTTGAAAAGTAAGCCAAATCTTTTGTGATTGTAATACACTGTCTTTGCAAGTGCTTTAATTTGGGATAAATCCTGCACTGCTATAGAGCACTACCAAAAAGGGAATCAGTAAGAGCACAGGAAGGAGCTGGAACAGTTTCTCTAAAACACTGATCAGGCAGGAATGAGGAGTGGGAGCTTCAAGCCACTGTCAGAGGTATCAAAAGTAGTAATTTCTTGTTCTCATCTTAGAAAAAAAAAGCAGTGCTTCAATATCTCATCAGCCTCCCCGGGTTTACTATTTTGGGTTTACCCAGAGTGTCTTAACTGCTCTTCTCATGCTTTCCCTTCTCTTTTGCTATGTAAACCAAAATAAAATACTCTTCCAGGAAGAGGTCAAGTCTCCTGCCAGCACTGACACTCATCTATTTAAAATTTTGACAAGCTCAATGTAAGCGGGCCCCATATATTACAAAGTTATCTGACATCATTCCTTCAAAGGTCTGTTAAGGTGATCTGGCTCAAAATAATTGTACATTTTCAGAATATGCTGATTCTAACTGTGCCAAACATCACAATCAAATAGAGAACCATAACAGACTTAAATACAGCATTAAACCCAGTTTTCAGAAAGAGGGATCCAGAAGTTCTTTTGTTCTTTCAGTCTCAATAAATGAGACATGTTTTTCCTGTTGATGATCATTGTTAGGTGCTTTGCAAAAATCCCATCTGCTTCTACAGAGGAAAACACTCTCTCAAAATGGTTTATGTAGTAACAGAGACTCATTTTAGGGAAAAGGCTGACAGTCACTGTATGGTATTTGGGTTCGGAAGACCAAGATTTGAGATGTTCAAATGAGAAACTTCAAGCTGTAACAAATACCTGTGTTCTTTATGAACACCAGATGCCATAGACTAAAAAACCACCACTGATTCATTGGTGTAATAATTTTTTGGGCACCTAAGCTGCAAGGTCCTGCTCTTTGCTCTCACACTGGTGTCCTTGGTGAGCTTAAAGAGATCAATTCAACCTCAGGGAGATTGTGTGTGTCTATGACATACCTTTATTTTCACAGCTGTATTGTGAAGTAACTACGGCTGCTGCCTTTGTAAAGAATTTTGACATCTAATGGTACAGAAAGAGGTGACCTAGGTTCCCAGTTTCCTAGTGTTGTTCTGTACCTTCAAAATGCTGTGGACTGAAGACTCCAGTGTGGAGGACAGAAGCAGCAGAGGAAGCTTCTGGGTAAGAATGGAAGAACGCAGTCCACAGCAGCTGCTTTCCATAACAGAATTACAGACACAAGCACAGAGCGTTTATCTTGTTCCTATTACCGTCCACACAGCAGCATGTGGAAAGAATACTTGTGTTTTTATCTACAGATAATGCCTTGACCATTTGCTCCAGCCTTTCATTGGAGGCACTATACATCAGGGACTTCATCTCCAGCCCTGTTTTGTCTTAAGAAGCATTAAGGGGAGGTGATGAGGAGCAGAGAGGTTTCTGATGGGCCACTAGGGAAAGGAGTTACTGAGTGAAAATGTCAAGGTAGAAATTCTTGGCACCGTAATCAAGACAGGCTCTCAGGACTTTTTAAAATATGTCTTTAAATCTACTTACGGTCTGGCTGAAACCAGATTTACAGTCTATTTTTGCAGCTGCCAGTCTCCACTTAGAAAAGCTTTAGTATTGGATATGGATAGTGCACTTCAAAAGGTAGACAGAAACCTTTGAAGTGCACATAGACTGATGTGAAGGGTTGCTCGAAAGTATAGGTTTCCTCTGACAACAAAGGTATTTAGAAATGTTAGGATCCCAAAGGTGCTCAGGATTTCATCAGTCTAGGTGGACAAAGCCTTAGATTTTACATCTAAGCGTGTTTATGTGTTTAAAAAGCACGTTTTCCATACTTACCTTGTTTCTGTATGTGCATAGGTGAGGGAACAAAGCCACCTATTTATATTGTGACATTTTTCCATTTAAGAATTTTTTAACAATATCTTTGAACTTATGGGAACACACTTGTGAAATGTCTGTATGGGCCAACTCCTGAATCAGCATAAATCAACTGTGGTTAACAAAGCACATCTTTTAACATTCAAATTTTGAAAATGTGCAAAATCTGGCATTTCATTGTCTTCTTTTGAATAACTTTTTAGAATGTTTATAGTATTTATCAAAGCACACACATTGAACCTTAAATTGTCAATGGAGTAGGTTATTTTGTAAAATATTTATGTATAATAATCCTTCTGAAAAGGATGAAAAGATCTTATCAATGCCCATTGACAAAACCCACTTCTTGTATTTATAGAGGGGTTTTTTTCACTCAGGTCAAACAACTATCACAAAAATAAATTCAGGTACAAGGAAATCCCCTTGCCTATAACAACTAATGGTGAAATTTTATTTCAAGAGTATTTATCTAGAGACATATGAAGGCAGCTAACTGAATAGATTTAAGCACTGTTGATATTGCAGAACAGTTTTGTAGTGTTGCTATTGTATTTCTACTAAAAATAAGATTTTGAAATAGAAAGTGAATAGTTACAGTATAGCTAAAATTACAAACCAGCATTTTAAAAAATACATCTTTACTTGCATTTTTCAGTTTATTGCCAGAGCTCTAGCAACACGTTTAATATACAGGTTTGAGAAAAAAAGGCAAAAAAAGTGGTTTTACTGGAGGCCTGAAGAAGGCTTATTGCAAAAAGATGAAGTTTGGGCAACATGTTTTGAAACAATTTCACCCAGCTTAGCTACAATAGTGTAATTTATCAGGTGATTTTATTAAGAATCTGATGAAGTACACACAACTTCCTGTTGAAATGTTGTTTTGGTGTAAGTCTGCTGGTAATTGTTGATTGACCCATAGCTACTTTGTAACATCTTTTAGTGTGAGAATGCCACTTCTACTAATATCTGGAAGTTCATGGAAAACAATATTTAAGTGTGCCTATAATACTAGAAAAGAAGCTTTTTATTTTTACTCCAAAGTGTGGCATTCAAAAGGAAAGCTACTTTGACCCTTAAAATAACCTCATATATTGTTAAGGAAGCACCACAAGTACCCTTCTACTGGCTTTATTCCCTGGATTAAGAAAAGGAAGTTAAGTACACATGCAGAAAACAGATTTTAAGTTGAATTGATTTTAGAAAGTAAGCAAATATATTGGAGGCTTTTTTTTCCTTACAGCCAACCACTTTTTGCTTCCAATATAACAAGATAAGGGAAAAAGAAGTGTAAGGAAGCTCATGCATGGAGCTAGATCCACCAATGCAGGAGGACAATTTTGCACCAGTTTGCTGGATCAAAGCTGACCTTAAAACTAGGGTAGCTGGCAGCTGCTGGTTTTCTGCCCCATTTCAGCAATCTTCGAGCAGTCGTTGCAGTAGTTTGAGCACCTCCTTCCCCTGCCATCAGCACAGGGGCTGGTGGCCAGGGCCACTTTACTCCTGGCTGGTCTCCAGCTGCTAAAGCAGCTGGCCCCTTGAGGCTGCTGGCAATCAGCGAAAATCAAATCAGCCCTGTGCTATGAACTGATGCTGGAGTGAACTGATGCTGGGAAAGCACAGAGTTGGTATATTGCTCCTTCTTGGCCAGAAACATAGATCAGCATTTTCAGACGACTGCTTTCTGTCTCAAAAGGTGTTTCAGTCGGCTTTAGTGCTTTAGAAATGTCACATTTAGACACGTACATTTAGTCTTGTTATAATGAAACTGGAGAGATTAAAAACTTGTGAGAGAAAACAGGCCAAAGCTTTAGGCAGCTTGATTCCATTAAAATTGTTCTGAATCAAAATTTAACCTAAGGACGTACAAAGGCAGCCATATTTACACAGCAGGATGAAACACATTCTGGAACAAGTTTTGTAGGGGGAGGCGAAGGAGAATGTAGCCATGGGTACATGTCCTTGTTCCAGCGCTGGTCAAGTTTGGTTCTTTTTCACATGAACAATAATAGAATAGATATGAGGTCCTAGTGTCAGACCAGAGAAACAGGACTTTGTCTCATAAAGCCAATTCTGATTTGACTTTCACTTACCTAGAAAGTCTGTCAGAATCCATCTGAGTGGCAGAGCTGATCACAACCTGGTTAATAGGTAAGAATTCCAGACTTGTCTCGCTGTCTCCCAGGTCACTTGACAGATGAGAGATTCCTGTTTCGTTGTGTGTGTCTTTTTTCCCCTGCCAGACTTGAAGGACAGAGAAAAAGAAAAAGAGTGTTTTGTATCAGTCCTCTAACTCCACCCATTCCTATTGTACTGAGCCCTGCTGCTCACTCTGCTCTGTGGCAGCTTTTGTTGGTTCCCTGCCCTATCTCTTTAAATCTAAGTCAACATTTCCAGAGAAAATGCTGCTTAATAACTTCAAAGAGATATTGTTTCTGTTTTTGTCTGTGCATGGTACAGCAGAGTAAAGAATGAAGAACAGACACAAAGTGACCCGACCCCCATATCTGTATTGAAGACTATAAAGTGATGCTTGTCCAAGAAAATGCAGTTTCTTTGGCAAGCATGCTGTTGCCAGGAATACATGTGAATATTAAAATCCCCAGAGAGACTGGACTCTTTCTAAGGAACAGTTTTCCATATCAGGTTTCAGGTGGTGAGTACCTGGTTCTTTGCCTCATGCATTAACTGGGAGTGCAAATTCACTGTGAATTGATTTAGTGGTCTGTCAGCAAATATAACTAGAGCAACACCAGTTTCACTGCACCTCCACAACTTGTTTCACTTTCTGTCTTCTGAGCTTCATAAGTATTGCTTCCCTGGCCCTTGCTGCTATGAGATTCATCTTCAGCATCCCCAATTCTTCCTCCCCTGTTAAAGTTTCTCTGTTGGGGTGCCCTCTATGAGGGCATCTTCTTGGTCCCTTCAGGAACCGCCCTTCGGAAGTCCGTCCCGCCTACGACGGTGGGCGGACGAATCCGATTCGGGGGGCAGTTCCTTGGGAGGGTCCCTTGAAATGGCAACTGTGTAGATGCCACGCCTCCCCTCGTTGTTCCCTCCCTTTGTTCTAGAACCTTCCAAGTTGTACGGTCCCTCATTGGTGCATGTTGGACATCTCCTCCCCCAAGTTAACGCTATTGGTTGTATATTCTGTGTCTCCGCCCAGTTGTTGTTTCCCCATTGGTTGTTCCCTTGTACTCCTCCCCTTTTTCCTCCGCCTTTTAAGCCACTGCACAGACCCTGCTCCCCTCAGACTTCCCTGGATTTTCCCCCAATAAACCCGTCTCTGTTGGAAGTCTCCGCCTCGCTGCCTCTTTGCCTTTGGGGCTCTCGGGCTTTTCCATCCGCCTCCTCTGCCCAGGGGAGAAGAGCGCAGAGCTGCCCGCACGGCAACGCAGTCGGCTCAACTTCGTGTCTGCAGGCAGGGCACAAGGCTGATCCCAGGGAGCTTGGCGGAGCTCCCGAGGCTCGCCGCCCCGGCCAGCGTGTCATTTCTCAGTTGAGGTAAGCAGGTATCCCACACATGGTGCTCTATTTTTGAGGATTGGTTGGTGTGATGAAGTATTGCAAGGTGAAACAGTAATCTCTTTTTAACTGGTGAAGTTAAAACGCAATTGCAGGTATTTTCCCTGATAGCATTCCTCTAGAAACAGCCTGTCTTTGCGTGACTGATTAGACTTCGCTAGAAAGGCAGACAAAAAGGCCTTATAACCAAGATGCCATGCACAGAAGAACTAATACAGGTCACTGGATCCAAATGGGAAATTCTTGTTAAGATAGCCACAAAGCAGTCCTGTGCACCTTGCCTAGGCAGACCCAATGCCTGGAGATACTGACTTCTGCTGAGTCACTCAGTGACTGAGAGGGGACCCCATCAATGTCCATCAATGTCTGTCAGGAAGGGGTCAGAGCATGGACCAGGCTCTGCTCAGTGGTGCCCAACAATGGGACAAGAGACAAAGGGAGAAACCAATGCACAGGAATTCCCACCTAAACATGAGGAAGAACTTCTTTCCTATGCTGTGACTGAGCACTGAAACAAATCTCCCACAGAGGGTGTGGAGTCTCCCTCCCTGGAAATATTCCAGAACCATGTGGATGCAATCCTGTGCCATGTGCTCTGGGATGACTCTGCTTGAGCAGTGGGATTGGACCAGATAACCCACTGTGGTTCCTTTCAACATGACCCATTGTGGGATTCTGTAATCATCATAACTGTGGCATCTTTGGTTTGTGCACAGGCTCTACCTTTTCAATTCTATTCTGTGTTTGAAAAAAATAAAGGGCTCAATTCTGTCCTCTAAAAGTTCCCATTACACATGTGATGGCTCAGTGACCTTCCACAAGGTTTCCTCAGTTTCTTCTCCAGCCACCAGTAACTAAATTCCTGAACATATATTATTCATTCACCATCCTTCAATACTGTCCATGCTGCCCTAGCAACCAGTGCCACCTTTTCTGGTCTGAGCCACGAGGCTCTCATTCTGACCATTTGCTGCTGGTTTAGAAGTTGGCCTTTGTGCAAGCATTCATGACAGCTTTGCTATTTGTATCTTGTTTTATACATACTGGCATGGTGCACCTCGTTGCAATGAAGCAAATGTCATTGTCACAGAATTCAACAGCTTTTTTGCCTTTGCGAGACTGTTGTTCTAGTTACCATGCTTTACCTGCTGGAATTTAAACACTAGGAGCAGAAATGGGGCCTTGGTAGTTCTGCAGAAATGGGGAAATTCTCCCTGTCTCAGCATTTAGCACAGGCCAAAGAGAAATACAGTATTTGGATGGTATTCCTAATCAGTTACCTGCACAATCCAATAGCTTTAATAAATTTCTACTTCTCAGCATCACATCTACCTTATTCACAGATGTATCGCATTGAGAATCTTCCAACAGTTAAATTGGAGACATGAGAAAAGAAAAGAGAGAGAAAACCCTCAGCCTCATCTTACCCCTGCCCAGAAAATTCAATACAAACATTACATTTGGACTGCCTTGCCTTGACTGCTGATTGATTGCTAAATTCACTACTGGCATCTCTACCTAAACACATGCAGGGAAGACTCTGGCCCTCTATTTTGAAGGTTCACCCAACTGTGCATCCATAAAATTGGAACAGCAGCAGTAATTTGGCTTCCTCTGGCTCTTTCAGTTTCTTTCTGGGTAAACCCCAACTGCCTTTTAGAGAGATTTGCTGCTGCTAATTTTTTTTAACAGACCATCTGTCTCATTTTGTATTCTAGAACATTCTTCCTCTTTTCCTGTCATGCTTCCAGCAGAGTGAGAAGTCAGTTGGACTGCTCGTGCTGTAGATAGTTACCAGACTGCTGTTCTGCTGCTGGTGAAGCAGAAAAGAGAAAAGGCCCCCCTGTCTACACTCCCTTTCCCTGGGCAGGAAATCCTCCACTCCTCTCAGCAGGGCAGGGTCTTGGCACATTCATGGTTCCCCCAACAATTCTCTTACGCTGAAGACATTGCAGACTCCTCCTGTAAAGCCTCAGGACCAGACTGGAAATAGCACAGGTAGGCAAAATGGGCGGGCTTTTTCTCCCCCCTCCCCGGGGAGAGTGTAGCTCTTACTGTTGTAATGCCCAGTTAGCTGAACCACATCGAGACCAACATATTTGCTGCACATCTCTTAGAATTATAGAATCATAGAATGGCCTGGGTTGAAAGGGACCTTATGGGTCATCTGGTTCCAACCCCCTGCCGTGGGCAGGGACACCTTCCTCTAGACCAGGTGTCTCAGAGCTCCATCCAACCTGACCTTGAACATTTGCAGGGATGGACAGTCCACAGCTTCTCTGGGAAACCTGTGCCAGGGCCTCACCATCTTCCCAGCAAGGAAATTCTTTGTAATATCTGATCTAAACCTACTCTCTGTCAGTTTGAAACCATTCCCCATTGTCCTGTTACTCCATGCTCTTGTACATAGTCTTTCTCCATCTTTCCTGTGGACTCCTTTCAGGAACTGGAAGGCCACAATTAGGTTACCATGAAGCTTTTTCTTTTCCAGGCTGATCACTGAACACCAGGCATAGCAGGGATACAAGAAAATACTCTCTGAAGCGTGAAGAACCTCTGGACAGATTTTGAACAGTGCTCTATGCTGCCTCTTCAAGCCACAGGCATCATCAAAACAGAAGATAGACAGAAAATAATTTTATTTCTCTACATATCTGGTCCTGACACTCATATGTTCAACTGTTTTCAGCTACAGTGGGTAGGAAAGCTGCTTATTATACAAACCCTGTGGATTCTGCATTCCATGTCAAAAAACTGAAACACACAAGATTTGAGAGAAGTGAAAACATGAAAGAACTTACTACTGATATTGGACTATATGGCATATTTTGCTGGGAGTCCTTCAAAGAAATCTGGAAATACTAATAATCTTCATTTGGTTTCAGATACCTAGGTTGTTGCTGTTTTCCTAAGTGGTTTGTACTGCCATTGGAGAGATGGATTTTCTGGAATATGAATAATCTATTTAAGGAATTCACCTTAGAGTAAGGTGAAGTACACCCTAGAAGTGTGTATTTTCTGTAATTGCACAGTCTAAATCACTAACATTGTTGTAGATATCTTTGCTGCAGTGTTCTCATTTGACCAGATAAGTCCCCCCTAAAGAAACTGTTGGAAGAGTTCAGGAATAATCACTTAGGAAGCCATTAGAATTTGGCAAGAAAAGGAACGCACAGTGATGCTAATGGCAGTGATTAGTGCTCTAATTCATCCAGCAACAGGATATCTGTGATATCTACTTGTGAGACAGAGCTCCATCACCAGGTCACCACCCTCTGACACTGGCCCTGATTTCTGAACTCCAACCTCATAGAATCATGGAATGGCCTGAGTTGGAAGGGACCTTAAAGATCATCTTGTTCCAACCTTTCTGCTGTGGACAGTGAGAACTTCCCCTAAACCAGGCTGCTCAGAGCCCCATCCAACCTTGTGTTGAAAGCGTCCAGGGATAGGGCATCCACTTCTCCGGGCAACCTGTTGCAATGTCTCACCACTCTCACTGAAAATAATTTTGTCCTAACATTTAATCTAAACCTACTCTCAGTCAGTTTGAATCCATTCCCTCCAGTCCTGTCACTATTTGCTCTTACTCACTGAGGAAATTCTGAGCCCACCTGGCCTGTCCAGAGCCTCATGAGGCTTTGGAAAACCACAGTAAACAGGACAAAAGACAGCTACAAAGAAAGGAGGCATATGGCAGCAAGGATGAAAATGAGTCCTACAGAGGACTGTAGAAAACTCTACGCACAGCCAATGTCAGGCCTGTGTGCATCCTATGAATAGAGATGCCAAAACAAGAGCTATAGTTCATTGCCTTGCAAATGTTTGCAAACACGGTGTAGGATGCACAGACAACAACTGAGGGATTCTTTGCAGGAGCAATGGAAAGTGTTTCTGCTAGGCAGTTTAGCTTGGAGAAAAGGAGGCCCAAGGGAGACCTTATCACTCTCTACAACTCCCTGACAGGAGGGTATAGCCAGGTTGGGTTGGGCTCTTTTCCCAGGCAGCAAGTGGCAGGAAAAGAGGAAATGGCCTCAAGTTGCACCAGGAGAGGTTCAGGTTGAACATTAGGAGGAATTTTTTCACAGAAAGGGTTGTTAAACACTGCAACTGTCAGGGAAATAGGGGACTCATCACCCCTGGAGGTGTTCAAGACTGGACATGGCACTCAGTGCTATGGTCTAGTTGACAAGGTGATGATTGGTCAAATTTTGGACTTGATAATCTTGGACCCTTTTCCAATCTAAATGATTATGTGACTCTGTGATCATAGGAATATTAAAATAAGAAAAGTGAAGCATTCACTGATTTATGCCAAGCACAGAAAAAGGCACATGGTGCCAAAAGTGATACTAAGTGATACTTACAAATAATTTATTTTTATTGCAGGGTTGCAAGATAAAACAAACATTGTCTTGTTTCTCTGAAAGCTAGGCAAGGGGACAAAAATCCTGGAGAGGCATTAAATTGGAACCACTGTGAGAGAAGCTGAACATTAGCAGGTTCGAGTGTATCTGTCTGCTCCTTCTGATCAGAAGGTGCTCTTCTGGAAGAGCAGTTTATACTTTTCAGGACACAGGTGAATTTTCAAAGGACTAATACCAGAGAAACTATAATCCTGTTACAAGTTCATAACTTATGCCTTTATAAATCTTCTTCTGCTTAATTTTACTTTTCCTAAGAAAGATGACATCAAAAGAGAATAGTTCCTAATGCTGGGATTGGGCCATATAAGCTCCAATCTCAAGTAACCTTCAGCTTAATTTATCCTATATTTCTACACTACTTACAGGGGAAAAATTACTGGGGAGTTATCTTGTTCCATTTTTTGCTGCCTAAATTGTTACCAGGGCTCTGAAAACAGAGCACAAGTTGAGTTATGTTTTTTCAACCTTTTTGGAAAGCACCTTTTCAAGGAACTACCATTTGGGCTTTTTTTATTTCGCTGAGGAACTTAACAACTTCATAGGATGGATTGAACATGATGAATACAGAAATAACCTGCTTTCCTATCTGGAAAATGTGAAAACATAGCAACTGGTAGCTTTTAAAATGTGAGTAATACTGAGATGCCAGTTCTAAAACTATCAGACCCATAACTGAATAAACATGTTTGAATACTGTGCAGTGGAAATTAGAAACCACAGGAGAGAAATGAAGCCAGCAAGTTATTTCTCTGTGATGTAGCTAACCATAGTACCTTAAAAGCATTGATGTGCAAAACTGTTCTGCATTCATGGGTTTTAAGTCTTAATAGACAGCTTGGGGCTTTAACTCTGCTGAGGTTCTGTAGCAGAAAGCACAGAATTAAACTGGCTGAAAACAATTCAGGGGGCAGTTTGGAGTCAATACCTTAACAAAATCGGGTTAACATTGCAGATTGGTGGCTTGTATTTCAGTGGGTGTGAGCAAAACCAAAATGCCACTTGCCCAAAGAAAGGAGGTGGTTTTGGCCTTCATCCATTTATATAAAAACTGTGTAACTTCATCTGTGACAGGCCAGCCTTAGCTGAAACTTCCCATAAACTGATTAGTGCCATGGTCTAGAGGCACCTGGCAGACTGAAAATACAGAGATAATTTTTTCTTCGGCTACAAATGGATGCAAATTGAATGTTAAACTGGAAGAGTCACTGGGGACTTGCAGAGTGAAAAATAGATAAGAGAAACTAAAATAAAAGTGTCTGACAGGATTTTTCATTTCTGAGAGCCAACTGTACTTCATGATGGGCAGCAAAGGAACAGATGTGTTGTAATAGGTTCCTTCATGGTTGCAAGACATTAATCTCTTGGCTGGACACGCTAGTGAGGAGCTGGCAGCATTTCTTGTGAAGTTAAGAAAGAAGAGTCAAAAACAGCATTGAATCAAAGTGGCCACAAGAGCTGGGACAGCCAGAGGCAATGAACTGGTCATCACAGCTAATGGTCTGTCCGGAGCTCTGGGCAATGGTAGGCGCAACCAGCACACACCCCACAGACTGCCTGAACACCATGGGGAGCATTCTGACAGCATTACATGGAAAGGTGTTCCATTGAAGCGTGACTAATTTTGGGCTTGGAAAAACAGGGCAAGTCTCCAGTCTGCAAAGACTAAGCTTCTGCTACAGAAAACGTGTGCCAGTAAAGCTGCAGTTCTTCGGCTGAGCGCTGGGCTTAGGGTGCAGAGCTGAGCTCACAGAGGTCCACACTCTCATAGCACGGGACAACTCAGGATGGCATAAACCCACACACATCTGCCCAAGCTGCAGCCACAGGTGACTGCCTGTGACCCTGCTCATGCACAGGTTTCTAGGCCTTTTTTCAACATGGCTAAAATGTAATTAAAATAACAACACTAAAATGCATTTAGAAAACAGCAAAACATAAAGGCAAAACCCTCTCATAATAGTAAATTATCACAGATTGGTTTGGAATTTAAAGATCATCTACTTCCAACCCATGATAAAGTATTTGTTTTCATAGGTTTGTTGTTTTTTTCCAAGTTTAATGTGGCCATGGGGACATAATCGCCAATATACAGATATGTATTTTATTAAGGTGTTATTAGTTTAAATTTGACCACTTTTTATCAAATTTATAACCACACAGATATAGTTCACATTTTATTTACAGAAACATATTGATTTTGCTGGTTCCTAAAAGGCACTTGGAAGACATGGTAATGGATTGGGAGCTGCTTTTTCTTTCAGATCAATTAGCATGAATTTCATGGATTGTATAAAATGGACACATTTACAAAGCTCAGCATATTCCTACAGCTTCTCATGCAGCAGCAGCAGCAGCAGCACCCAAGCCACTTAGCGCTAGTGACACAGTTGCTGGAAATGGTCATGAAGAAGTGAACCATCAAGCACAGGCTTTTGGCAGGCTCTGACACAGTCTAACTGAATTAATTCTGCTGATTATACCCCCTGCAGTATTTACTCGATGAAACACAAGCGGCGAGAGCTGCTGCATGTATCCCTCTTCTGAGGGCGGTGCTCACCGGAATGTTTGCCCAGGTTTAGCCATCGCCATAGGTCAGCCAGCACTGCAGAGGTGGGGATTCATTTGCCTAATTGTTCCTCCTCGTTTTCTCCAGCCTTACCTATATTCTGTGCAAAAACTGGCTGAAATGCTCTTGTGAAATACTAGCTAAGGAGTTTATATCCCTTTTTTCATTGTTGTTTACCAGATTGTCCAACCAGATTGGTTCACACAAATCAGTTGCATCTTTTGTTTGTTTATTGAATATGATTAGTTATATCCAGTTATCCAGATATCAGTTAATATCCATGACCTTTATGATGACTTTGTGTTACTTTGTGTCTTGTGATTGATCATTAAAATTGCATCATAAAATTTTGGATGCTCAGCTAACAGACTTTAATAAACTTCTGACCAAAATTATAAAAAATGAGATTTTTACAATTGAATTACTCAACTTGAGGGCTGCTAAACATTTTTAAACATTGATCACAGCAAAACTTTTGGCAATTGGGTATTTTCAGAACTTTCTGATATTCTCAGATTTTTGAATGACATTAAAAATACAAGACAGATGTTTTTCTTCGTTAAAAAAAAAAGGAAAATAAACTCACCAGTGCTAAAAATTCTGATTCAGAAGGGAAACCCTGCTGCTTCATGCAAATTGTGGTTCATTCTGCTGCCCGTTCTATGAAGTGATCACCTCAAATTGTATCTCTTTTCACACACTATGAACAGGACTTGAACATCAGCTCAGCAAAATGGTAAGACTCCAATATTTGATAGGAAGCAAGAGATAGACAGGGAGTCCAGCACAAAAAAGGAAAATGGCAATGTTGGGAAAACAAACAGGAACAGTTAAAGCAGAATTTTCTAAAATAAATTCAGTATTTACATTTTAACATTTCCTAAACTGTCAATATTTTATTATTACTTTCTATTTTTGAGCAGCTCTGAGACTGATATTAGTTGCATATTTTGCTTTCATAGTCCTTCGACTGGCATTTGGCAAATGAGGTGATTTAATTTTAACAGTGCTTATTGATTACAAGTCAGACCCGAGAACAAAAAAGATCTAAGTCTGCTTGGATATGTATAAATTTCTTGAAATACAGGCTGACAGACTAAAGTTGTGCTGCCACACCTGTGTGTTTGTTCATTCACTTGGACAATCTTGAGGTGCTTCTTGCTGGGCATTTAAGCCTCATCCACAACCTTCTCAGGGTAGCACAGAATTTCTCATCCCACCTGTCTGCTGCTTCAATCTGTGTTGGCACCTGACAACTGTACAAACACAGTTATGAACACAGAACCATGGAATCACAGAGTCATGGAACGGCCCTGGGCTGGAAGGGACCTTAAAGATCACCACACTGCTGGAGCAGCAGAAAACAGACAGGGACGCCCTGTCTATGCTCCCTTTCCCTGGGCAGGAAATCCTCCACTCCTCTCAGCAGGGCAGGGTCTTGGCACATTCATGGTTCTCCCAGCAAGTTCATTTACACTGAAGACATTGCAAACTCCTCCTGTAAAGCCTCAGGACCAGACTGGAAATAGCACAGGTAGGCAAAAGGGCCAGGGGCTTTTATGCCACCCAGGGAGAGTGTAGCTTTTACTGTTGTCAAGCCCAGTTAGCTGGACCACATCAAGAACAACATATTTGCTGCAGATCTCTTAGAATTATGCAATCATGCAATGGTTTGTTTTGAAAGGGACCTTATGGGTCATCTGGTTCCAACCCCCTGCTGTGGGCAGGGACACCTTCCACTAGACCAGGTGTGTCAGAGCTCCATCCAACCTGGCCTTGAACACTTCAAGGGGTGGGACAGCCACAGCTTCTCTGGAAAACCTGTGCCAGGGCCTCACCAGCCTCACGAGGAAGAATTTTTTCCTAATATCTGATCTGAATCTACTCCCTGTCAGTTTGAAGCCATTCCCCCTCATCCTTGTAAATAGTCTCTCTCCATTTTTCCTTGTGGGTTCCCTTCAGGGCCACAATCAGGCCACCCTGAAGCTTTCTCTTTTCCAGGCTCAACAATCCCAATTCTCTCAGCCTTTCCTCATAGGAGAGGTGCTCCAGTCCTTTGTTCATCTTGGTGGCTTGTAAGTTTAATATCATATTTAAATAATATTTATGACATATTGTTTAATTACTGGTATTTCACAGGTTTAATTTATCTTTTCTGAGAAACAACAGAGTGGAAAAATTTGATCGTCTATTTATCTAACATTTTGTGTCTATAAAAGAGATTTAAAGATTGTTCATGTGTCAAAGTGATGCTTTATTATTATTTTTTATCATTTTCAAATTGAATTATATTCAGGCCTATTTAGTCTTGATTTCATCAGATCAAGAGAATGAGTGCTTTTGAGGAGAAGATAGTCCTAAAACGTGCTTGCTTGTCCCAATTATATTTATGTGCATTTGGCTTTTCAAATTGTGCATGAACAATATGCAGAATTGTTGCTATCTAACCTCAAACAAATTTCATAGAATTAAGAGATAGTTTATCAGCATACTGAGGTACTAACAGTCTCTGACATATGACTTTTTAAGGTACATCTACCACAATTCTGCTCAGCATAACTAAGATTTTCGAGGGTGTGAATTTGGCAAAAAAAATTTTAAATCCAAATTTTACTTTACCCTGTAAAACACCTGAAGGTGTTTCATTTCCTTCTTCCTCTTCCTCATCTCAGTCACGTGATCTTAGCAATCCATTTTTGCAAGTCTTTCTCAAGAAATATTCTCAGCCCGAACAGATATGAGCTACACGTTACAGTAATGGTGTGATGGGAAGCATTGAATTAGAAATTAAGGAGGTTGAAATGAATATGTTTCCGTAGAATTTATCAAAGCTTAGCACTCCTAAACCGGAGAGAATTTTTACCCATACATTTTGTGATTGGTCTCTCCCCTTGCTTTGCCCAAGCAGTGCAGTATGCCTGCTAATGTTGGTACTGATATAGCTGTCAAAGAAATATTTCTCTGCTGAAATTCTGTTGATCAGTTTGGCAGAAATACTTCCTTTGTAAGGAAACACACTTAGAATACCTTGTCTGAGACAAGTCAAACAAGAATTCTTGTACTTTTTGCCATTTGACTTCAGATTTAAGTAAGAGCTTGCTATTAATTTCACTGACTTACAAGTCAACCTTTTTGAAGGACTGCTGGTTTGTGTAGTTATTTCAAACCAGATTTGATACTTTAAAAGGCACCAGATATGTCTGAAAAAAGACATTCTTATGGAGGGTGGCATTAAAAAGTCAGTAAATTTAGTTTCCTTTATAGTGTCATGTTTCTTCACAGTGAGCAATATTATGAGGTTTTATACTGAAGTTCTTTGAGAAAGGAAAAGAAAAATTTTGAAAAACACTTGATCTTTTGACTTATGGACCCATAGACAAGATAGCAGGTGTCTAACAAAAGGTCCGAGTAAAATGCTGGAAGTGCAACTGGACAGCATGCTATAAGTAATAATATCTTTTCTATAATTATAATAATATTGGAGGACAATAATGAGTTTCATATACTAATTTTATTCTTGTCCAAAAGCAAAGCTTCTCTGATAATAAATTAGCAAAAGCTCACTGCAGTTAAAAAGTAACTGGGTATTACAGGATTTGCTGGTTTTTTTCTTCTATTCTACTCTCTTACATTATTTCAGTTGGTATGATAGAGGATTAGCAGAAGAATTCCTAAGAAAACACTTAAGCTTTCTCTATCTACTTAAAGTTTCACAATGCCGAATTTTTAAGGAGATTATTTCACATTAGTGGAATAAATATTATTCAGATTTATATTGTAATTTAACTAGTTTATGCATGGGGGGAAATATCTAATATTAAAATACTGAAAGCTGGTCCTTATGATGGCAGAGGGGCAGAGGGAAGGAAGGAAAGCTATTGCTTATAATGACTTAAAGTAAACTTCTTGGATGTTTAGATATTCCTTGTCCTGGTCCTTGTATTATGGTTAAGTTAGGTCTCTCTGAAGTGGTTCTTTGGAAGAATGTTTAAAGTGGAGTTAATTTGTCACACCAATTGCCACACGATGTCTTGCATGTCATTTTTTTTTTTTTTTGCTTTTAGATTCTGTCCAAATTTGCACATGTGGGTGCAATAATGATAGCTAGAAAGGAAAGTTGTTTAGTGAGAACAGCAAATCAGAGCAATTTTTTGCCCTTGAAATTTAGAGAAATCACAATACCTATTCACTTCCCCTATAACATTTCTTCCAGAACTGATTGGTGCATGTTTGTTGGTCTATCATTAATGTACTGCTCTAATTTATGTCCCCCATCTTCTCTCCCATTTTGCACCACAAGTTTGCTTAGGAGAGCTATAAAATTGATATTTGGATTGTTTTGAGGAGCTGAGTTAACCCACTCTGAAGAGTCTCTGGATCCCACGATTCAACTTTGGATAGCACAGAACAGCTGTCAATCTTAGACTGACAGCTTAATTTGCCGACTTGAGGTCAACTGTTTCTTAACCTGCAGAAAGCCCCCAGCCCAAGATTTTTGTTATTTCACTCCATTTATATTGTTCAGTGCCAGCCTGTTCTACTTGACACAGGCCAGCCTAAGCCCTGCTCAGTGACTGGAATAGTCCCTACTGATGAAAACTGAGACATTTTGTCAGGTGAAAGCATCTCTTTTGTTTGTTGTGTATTTGGGCAGAAAAAAATCATACCTTCTTTGTAGATAGTGCTCTTCTCTCAGTGCTTCACTTGGTTAGAAAGTGCTGGAAGGCAGACAGGTTTATTTTTATAAACTTTATTCCTTGCTGGCTCTTCCCACACTGTGGCCTGAAAACATTTTTAGCCCCATCTTGCTGGAAGCCGGAGAAGTCAACCAGCGTGATTCCTGATGATCCAGGAAGTGAGGCAGAAAGCACACACTTTTCCCTGCCTGCACTCCTCGATGGATTGCTGCGTCCCAGGAGAGAGTGTGTACATATAAAACTCTTTTGGTTTTGCGGCCTTGCTTTCAGCTCTTCCTGTTCTCTGACTTGTGACTTGAAGCAGGCACTGGCAAGAAAACAGAACTCCTCCTCTTCTATGAATCTACCTATAATTCTATCCAAAATAAGGAATTCAAAATACTCTGTCATCCTGCTTTCCACCCAAATACCTGTGATCTCAAACTGAACTTCAAAGTACGTCCAGGGGTCCAAAGAAGCATATATCATGCATTTTATTTTCATGTAAAATCTGTGCCAATTCCTCCCAGCTCCTAAAAAGAGCAGGAAACTAAAGGAGCATGAGAAGGTGGAGCGAGATATCTGAAGAGAACTTCTCTCCTCCAAAGGGCTCTGGCAGCCTGCGCTCTCAGAACCACTGGAGAAAAACTGCACCCGGATTTTCACTGTCAGATCCTGAACTCAAAGACCTGGGCCCAGATTTTCAGAAGTATTCAATAACTCTGAAAGTGCTAGAGAGGGCCTGGATTTCTACAAAGTGCTGAGTGCTATTCCTCTGAAAATCAATTGCCTCTACAGCGCTTCAAGCCAGGCATATAAAACATAAGAACTCCAAATCACTAGTTGGTCTTAAAAAGTCTTGGCTCTGAAGCCTGCCAAGTCAGCACCTTCTTTGCCTACTTGTAAAGGCAGCCAAAGAAAGGAAATAGATGAGCCATCAGCTCTGAGCATAATTTCTACTGATTCAGTTCTTAGTTCATGAGTTAGCTGGAAGGAAAAAAGGGAAGCATATGAAGAGAATGTTTTAGTTCTCATAAGACGATATCCAAATGCCTTTAAAACAATAAATAAAGCACTTGTTAGCAGAGTAGTTACCCTTTCTGTACACTTAGAGGGAAAATGAATTAATTAAATTTTAATTACTAAACACATAAAACTAGTATATTAATTAAGTGGTTTCCACTTGCAGTAAATGATGCATCAGCATTTTTTTTCTGTATCTTATTTCACTGATGACAGCCAGTAATGGGCTTTCAGGTTCAATGCGGGCTCCAAGCACTGGGAGCAGCAGGTTGGGAGAAGCAGCCAAGAAATCTTTAGACGTTAAAAAGCAGAGCTCTGCCACTAATTATATTAAAAGTCAAGTCTGCAATTGCAAGTAGATGGTCCAGGCAGCAAAGTGAATGTGGCAAAACCACAACCCAAGGTACTGGGTACTGAGGCTCTACTATAAGCCAGAACATAATCCCAGTCCTTCTTGGACTAAAGCAGGTGTACCAAATTGAAACTGTAGAGTCTAGCTGACAGGGGTTTGATGGAGGATTAGCTTACCCAGGCTCAGGGAGAACAAGGAAGAGATACAAGCTGGAAGCAAAACCCAAAGGACCTGCTGCTTTGTGTGTTGGAACAACCCCACCTCTGCACAAAGATTTTCTGGCTTTTTCTGGTTTGCCAGAGGATGGTGGATTTCTCTGGTTACATTGTAACTTGAGTTCACAAAGGAGATTTGTCTCTCTCTAATGTGCAGTACAACCACTTTTTAAAACTTTCAGGTATATACCCGTCAGAGAAGTTTTACTTTGGCAAGGAATCTTGCTTTTGTTTTTTTTCCCCCATACACCTTTTTTTTCGTTATCTGCAGCCCAGTAAAGCCTTAAAAGATGTTCTCTAGTAAACTCACTAGCTGACACTGAACTCAAAAATCAAGTGGAATTCTTTCCCAACTTCTCTCCACAAAGACTTGGATTTACCCAGGCAGAGTGGAAGCAAACTTCTGACCATGCAGAAATGTGTCAGTTCAATTGCTACACCTCAGCCTGGAGAACATCAGAACATCACAGAGCTCCCTCAGCTTCTGCTTGGTCCTGACATGCTGCTGCAAATCACAGCTTTAATCCCTACATCTCTAGAGAGTTTGGGCTTTCAACCTTTCATTTCATGTCCAGTCTGTCTGTCACAGTTACCAGGAACCCCAGCAATGAGCCAGTCCTTTTTCTGTGCTTGAGTGCTTACACATGGGGACTTCTTCAATTTCTTTATTCTCCTTTCTTGCTGTTTCACCAGAATTTAGGATCACTGGGGAATTCTGGCCTGAGTGTGTCCAACTTTTCCTCACTTGTCCACAAGTAGAGTCTGGCTACCTTATGCAGGCAAATGGGTCTGCTGGGCAGACACTGATTCAGACACTTGGGACTGAAATCCACAGCAGCAGGATGACTGAGTAAGGAGACATCTAATTAAATTAAACAGTAATGCTTGAAGGGAGGAGTATTTGAACTCCAATTCCATTTGAGGGGCACATGACTTGGAGCTCCTGGGCCATAAATACATCTGCAGCTGGTGACAGCACTTACAGTGACTATTTTTTACTAAATATCTTAGTCATTGGCGTATTTGTTCCTTTGCCAGAGGTAATTTAAACCTACAGATTTCAGGAGAGTAGTGTGGACAATACCAAAACAGTAGCTCTGTGGGGTCACTCTGTCAGTTGTTGCTGTTTATTGGTCTGCTGTCTGGTTTGCTGGTTGACTTGTTTTGTTGCACTGTCCAAAATCTGATAACAAATTTTCTGGAAACAGGAAAAAATCAAAACTAATCATAACTGCAGCTCCATGGTACAAACAGCTCCTACGAGGTGGCAGGCAACTGGGTTCTGGCCATCATTACTCTGGTGGGGGGGATGTTTTTGCAGAAACAGAAATCAGATTTTTTGAATATTGCCCAGGGATGTCAATTAGACCGCAGCAAAATGTAAATTCTGTATTCCCCTTGTTCCTTCAACAGCTCATCCAACAACGGTCCCAGCATGTTTTTCTTTTCGCTGTTCTGCGACTACTTCTTAAAGTAATTCAGACAGTGAAAATCTAGACTGACTGAGCTAATAGCTTTCTCTCTCTGCATTCTACAGTCTGACATGTGCCAGAAACCCCTCAATTAAATATAAAAGCTGAACTATATAATTATGTTGAAACAACAAAGCACATTTTATGTGGATAGGGAGATCAATTTATTTGAATGGTAAACAGAAATTTTATCTTTAGCTCATGGTCTTGATTTTATAAAATGTAATTTTGGAACGAAAGGACATTTCCTGAGTTTTCTTAAAAAAACCCAAAAGTTTCAAAGCTTATTTTTTTTTTTCCAGAACAGAAGGCAAAATGACTTCACATCGGTAGCTTTTAATATGATAAAAAAAAATAAAATCTATAAACAAAACCAGTTCTATCCTCACAATATGGATCCAATCCATGGCACAAGGTTTGTAATCAGCTTTCTCAGGAAACATCAAGCCAATGATCTGCAGAAGCACGTGAAAGCAGTAGCATGATGTGATCCAATCTCCAGCACACAGGATAACCACTGCACCAGGACAGGCTGGGGTCTGCCTCAGAAAATCCTGTGGGTGATCACCTGCTCCTTGTGGCAATGGCCAATCCTGACTCACCACCTTGTCCTTGGATCAAAACCTGTGCCCACATGGCCTGCTGGGGTGTGTAGCTGTGGATGGGGTCTCAGAACAGGTGGCACAAACCTGAGCATTTGGTCACATGCCAAATTTACTTCCAGTCATGCAATACCTGCAACAACAGGTGAGGAACACGTGGCTGCCCTCAGCAAAGATCCAGGTACCTGTGCTGAGGTTTAGCTGTCACTCTAAAAAGTCCCCAAGGCTTTAAAGTATCCAGTGCACTGCCAGGGCTGCTCCAGAGCTCTCACCCTATACTCAGCACCAGCTTTCTGAGGAGCTCTTGCAGCCTGCTCAGTGCATCACATCAGGCACTGTTTTACCTCCCTTTCATCTTGTAGTTGAAATATGTGCTCAGTAAGACACTGGCAAGGGTATGCTGCTAGGTTGCCCTCCTGCTTTCCCCTACACCTTCCAGAAAAGTGAGAAATATGTGTAAGGCCTCTGAAAAAAACCACCATCATGCACTAGGTAAGAATCAGACCTTTTATAGACACAAAGCTTCTACATTGCACTTGTATCAGTGTAGCTGTAAAAGTCTGAAAGGATTCCAGCTGATGGTAGACATGAAAGTACAACAGCTGGGGCAACTGATACACCTGCTCAGTTGTGAACACCTCATCATCACACCACACTTTTGCTGCATGTTTTCCTGGCATAAGAGAGGTAATAACAAAACAGAGCTTCTGCTAACATCCAACTCACTAGAAATGAGACTACAATTAGTGTGGGACTTTTCCACTCCTGAGGGGAAACTGGATTTGAAAGGAAATCTGGGGACAGTCCAAAGATATGTTAAGGTAATGTAGTGTGAGAAGAAAGTGGTCATCTTTCTAACACACTCATTACCCTAGTCTGTCATATTCAGAAAAGGTGAAGAGACTTGTCCATCTCTAATCAATACCATACCTCTCACTGGCTTGAATGGATTGGACTACATTTAGAATTTCTGTATGGGGCCCACACTATCTTTTTCCAGAAACACCATCCCCTATATCAACAAGCAACATGTCAATTGAAAGCACAGGGGATGTGATAAACCTCTTTGTCTGGTATGCATGGCAAGGTTCCAGGTGAATAATACACTAAATATGGTGCTGCTTTGTTCTCAGGAGTCTGTGACCACAAAGGTCCTGGGGGGAAGAAGAACATTATCAGCTTAACAAGTGATGCTTATCTCTGATGAAGCTGCCACTAGAATTTTTAGGTCACATTTTCAAGTGTTTTTTCTTTTAGATGAAGCATAAAGTATTAAAATACACATAAAAGAATTAACTTTTTTCCACGCCTCACTTTAAACAACGGGCAAATCCTGCTCCTCTTTTCCAGGAATTCCTGTGTTTCTAACCTAGTCTATACCTGGTCTTTACTTGCTTTTTCTTGTCATTGGGACTCAATGGAGAAATCAAATGGAACTGACCACTAAATCCCTAAAATGGTCTTCCAGAAGAAAGAGCTTCTTAAAGAGACTGCACAAAGAGTGTGACCATCACTGCTGGGAAAAATGAGCTAGAATTAGGGAGTGTTGTCTTAATGCTGTAAAAAAGGGGCATCAGCTGCTCTCAGTGCTCTTCACCAGCAGAGGTATGCCAGGGAAATCCTAGAGGAATCGAGATGTGAATTCTCCAATAGGATATAGATTGACATTGCTCAGCTGGTTTGAATTTGCAGATAAGAAGGGGAACCTACATCCAGAGGTGCACATGGGTAGGTGTTTCATTCTTTCTTCCTGCCTCTGAGAGGTGCAGCAAATCCTGTGCTTTCCCTGCTGGGCTCACGGGAACTATTAAGGAGAACGTAGTGCCTTACAATCTACTTTCAGTGCATTTAATTCCTTTCACACTTGGGAAACCCAAGTCACTGGCACAGGTGAGTGTCTTTCAGGAGGTAAGATATCCTCAAGCATCTTAACTTCTCCTGCAGGCAATATTTTCCAACTAGTTATCAATTTCTTCCTTCAGGACTGGAAATCACTGGCAGCATATGAAGCTTCAGCCAGTCCAATAGTTTCTGAGAAGTCACCCACTAAGTATTCCACTGTACCTGCAGGATTACCTCATATAAGATAAGATGCAGAGCAGGTCCAACAGCCTTAAACACATTTCAGTTCAATGATGTCTCACCCTCAGCATGACTCTGTGGTGGGCATCTTTCCTGTGGAATGCAACTACAACTTTATTTCTAGCTTGTGCAAGGAGTTAGGGTGTTGTGGGCTTGCAGAGAAGATAAATGTGCTCTATTCAAATAGTAGCGGAAATAAACCCTTGTTGATAAATTACAGGAGCCTTCAGACATGTCTGTCCCAAGCTAGTGAACAAGTTGACTTACAGCAATTTAAATAACAATATCCACCTGGCCACATGACCATGGTCTATGTCACTAGGGGAGGTCACGCTTCATGCTGAAAGTTATGTTAAGCTCTTCCATAATAAAAACACATTACATGAAAACTATAAATACACTGCTCTTTTTCCTCAGTTTCCACAAATCACCAGACCACCACACTGCATACAGAATGATCTCTTATATTCCTCCCTCAAAGAATGAAGCCAAAACATGGTCTATCATATTCTGGATCTAATATTCATTTGTTTGAAGTGAATTGCCTGGCTTGTATCAATTCCGGCATTTCCATATTTATTACCCATAGTAAGACCCAAACTTTGGCACCAGCTGAAATGGAAGCTGGAATCTGAAATCCGAACTAAACTAACGCAGGAAAGCCCAGTATTTCTACGTACTTTTTGTAGTTTCTATGTGTTTTAAATGGATTTTTTCTGTGTTTTGCCCATTTTAATCTTGAACCCGTCTACAATTTAAAAAGACAAGTTCTTCAAAGACAAAGCCATCCATAAACATACTAGTCACTGAACAAAGATTATCTCCTTTCATTTTGAACACACCGAAACTAAAAATGGCTTCATAGCAATGCTCCTATACCTGATGAAGCTTTCTATATATGACTTGGTCCCTCTATAATCTAAATTTCTTTTTCTTCCTTGTCACACCTGTCAGTATCATGGGCTTATTTGTAATATATTTTAAAAGTTCCTTCCTCAGGGGATTTTTTCTTTTTCAGAGGCTCAATTCCTATTTTTTTTAGAGGACTGTGATTGGATGGAAACACCTGAGCAGAGAGTGAAACACTGAACATCTTTAATGTTATTGCAGCCACAAGTACGATACTTCAGTCACCTATGTGACTCACTGCTTTTTGTAAAGGCATGAATGATTTGAATATACAGTTGGCTGAGCTTTAAACTGATCGTCTTGTGGGGTACATATGTATACAGGAGAAAAATTATCCTTTGGAATAGTATGACTGAAAGGGAAGGAGTGAAACTGTACCAATTTACATACGATGAATACCTGATTTATGCACAGTACTTGGATCAAAACCAGCTTTGATTTTCAGCCCAGACAGGAAATTGATTTGCATCAGTTTTACATATGTTGGAATTTGACTCTGCTTGTTTTCTGCTGCAAAATTTCAATGCTCATTCACCGTGATGCTGCACTCGGTATACTTACTAACAATGTCGCAAAATGCTTTTAAATGCTACAAATACAAAAGCTAATGTTTTAATCTTATATAGGAGATCCCATCATGCAAAGTGCATCCCTGAATCTAGCCCTTTCAGCTATTTTGTTTGTTTGTTTTACTTTGACTGCATTACTCTTGTATTAAATCCCAAAAATTTTAGTAAAAGCAAAGTGCTGTAAGAATGTTTTCAGATTCTAATTTGATAACAGATGTTCAAACAAATATTTTCAAATCCATAAAATTGTATTAAACAGCATCTTCTTTTTAGTTACATTTTTAATATGGTGCAAAATTTGTTTTGGTACCTGAAACAGTTGCCAGTAGTACTCTGAACTTAAAACCACACAGTCTTTTCTGTGTTCTTAAAACCCCACAGTCTTCGAGTTTCCAGTTCTGTAGTGATCAATCAGTAAAAATCTTGTTTGAGGCAGCAAAGACTTTTAAATAGATGTGTGCACAATGTAGCTCTGATATCTTATTAAAATTCCTAGGTTCAGCTGAATAACTTTTACAACAACATATCCCCATCTTCTTGGATTCTGTATTCTGGGCGTAGTAGAGCTACAACTCTCTCTCTCTCTCTGTGAGGTTTAAACAAAAAGAAAACTCTAAGAAGTTAGGCCACTCCAGTTTTCCACTAAACCCCACCTGCTTTCTTCCATTTACTTAGTGTCTGCAAAGTAACTAAAAGTGGTCATTTGAAACTAACAGACACAGCACTGCCAGCTGCCAATGATGAGGCATTTTCCCAGTGCTGTTATCTGAGTTTCAGGGGAAAAAGAAGATATTTTTGTGCCTATTTTCCTCTAGTACAATATACTGCAATTTTTTGAGTCTGGGAACTGCAGCATACATCTTTGTTCCTTAAGTTCCTTAAATTAATTTAAAAAGCAATTTTCCGGGTTTGGATAGGACCTTCCCTTTGATACTATCACTTCCTCTCTGAAAAGTCTGATTTTCATTTATATCTATCTTAACCTCACTACTGACCCAGATATTAGATGATGCTTTGTGAAAAGATCATTCTATATTAACTTGTAGCAGGAAACTTCTGGGAATCTGGTGCTCAGAACTGTGCTGTGTGAGACCTGGAATGGGATGAATGTTGGAAGTCCTGTGTTCTTAAAACACAGTGATGGGAACAGGACTCTGAGCCAGAGCTTTGGCCATTTATAGCAATCCCTGCAGAAATGCATAAAATATGTATTCATATTCTCAGGGATTCTGCAGTCTTTCTTTGTACTCTCTCCTTTTCTGTATTTCCCCTTTGGTTTCTTTCCCTGCCTTGCTCTGCACTGTGGCAGCTTCTCTCCCCGAATCATCCCTGACTCCTGCCAGGGAAGGAACAATCAGCTCCTGCTGAGAGGAATCATCTCAGCCAGTGCACAAGGAAGGGACTGGGGGGAAGAGGCAGAGTTCCCGCGTTCCCAAAGACTCCCCTTCATGTAACACAGAGCAAGCAGAACAACAACACGGTCTCTGTCCAACACAGATGTATGTCTCTGCAGTTCCAAATGATATTCCTTGCCTGCCCTCTCTGCTGAGACTTCTGCACAAACAGTTTTTCTTTCAAATACAGATTCATCAATATTTAACAACCAGGCTACTGCCAAAGCAAACCTTGAAATAAAGTTTAGCCAGATGATCCAATTGCCTTAAGTTAGCAGTGAGCTCAAACACACAGCTGTTCAAAAACTAAAAGGTATTTTCAGCAAGGCTGTAATTTAGGCAGCATTATCTTAAGGGATTTCTAAGCTCATGAGAAGCATGATTTGTGTTATAGCACAAGGCATTTGCATAGATAACACATAAATCTATTAGGAAGCAGCAATAGCTGCAGCACTCACAGCCAATCGTGCACTGCTGTAAAAGCTGGGTAGCAGGGACCACAGTATTCACATTTTGACTGGGGAGGGGTGACTTCATGGGGAGAGGTGGAAAAAGTATAAATCAGTCAGTTATTCTGTGATCTGCTTGAAGAAATTAGGGTACCAAGATGTGATAAAATTTCTTTTCTTCATTTTCAGCTAGCAGGGTTTTATTTCAATCTCCTGCAAGTTTGTGTGGTAATTAAGTTGAAGTAGAGCCTGGCACATCTAGCTGGCAGAAACAGATTATTTGTTTGGAAGATGTATTCACAAAATCAATATGAATCCATTTGTGAAAGTCGAGTAATTTAGAGAAATACCCACTATCCTCATTTCAGTGCTGCCTGTTTACTGAAAACAGTGTGAAAAAAATTGGAAAGGCAATGTACGCTTAAACACCTACATTTAAGGACTTGCCAGACAAAAGATTGTGTCGTTATCATGCAAATTTTTTTCCTGGATCCAATAACTTCCCTGTTTTATACCAGAAAGACTTTCAAGGAGTTTAACCACACATACTTCTTGTGGAATCCTGTCACAAATCTTTCAATGAGTCAAAGTTTATTCTTTAAACTTACATTCCTCCAATTTTAGCTCTCTTTTTGGGGGGCATCTGACTTCAAGTCTGATACCTAGTTCATCCTAGAAGTTTTCAGAATGGTGACTTATATTAAAAAAAACTCTTTGGAAGAGCCACATGTTTACAAATTCAAATTAGCATTGTGTGATGTTTCATTGATATATACTATAATTAGTAGGTAAAGGTATGTGGTAAAGGGTCTGAAGCACAAGTCTGGTGAGGAGCAGCTGTGGGAGCTGGGGGTGTTTAGCTGAAGAAAACAAGGCTCGGGGAAGATGTTGTCACTCTCCACAACTACCAGACAGGAGGCCAGAGCCAGCACAAGAGGAAACAGCCTCAGGTTGTACCAGGGAATGTTTAGATTGGAGGTTAGCAAAAAATTGCTTCATTGAAAGGGTTGTCAAGCATTTGAACAGACTGCCCAGGGAATTTGTGGAGTCACCAGCCATGGATGTATTTAGATGTGTAGATGTGACACTGAG
>VZRS01000671.1:0-10230 GCA_013398055.1 Ifrita kowaldi | reverse complement strand
GGAGCTGGGGGAGCCGCTGCCCTGGGGCCGCGGCACACGGAACAGCACTCCCTGCTCCAGCTCGTTCATGGTCCCTGTGGGGCAGGACCCCGCCGTGGGGTGGGTGCTGGGGAGGGTGGGCGCCCCAGAAGGCGCTGGGGGTCTCAGTGGAGAGCCAGGCTCTGCTCCGACCCCCTGGGCAGCTTTCCTGGGGCTGGAGGATGTTTTAAAGGAGAACTTCCCATCGAGCCCAGCCCCGGGGGGTGGGGGGATGTTGTAGCTCAGGGATTGCAGTGGGATATGAGGGGCTGCTGTAACCCCCCCCCCCCCCCGGGACCCNCCGGAGGCCCAGGGGACCCCAAAAGCAGGGTCCCCAATACAGCAGACCGTGGCAGTGTCTGTGGGAATGCTGGAATGGGAGCGTGGGGTGGCTGATGCCACGTCCCAGCCCCGCGTGGGGCCGGGCAGAGCGAGCTGCTGGCACACAGGATGCTTCCCCTGCCCCTCTGCCCTGCTCTGGGGCACTGAGGGGCAGCCCCCGTCCCCACCGAGCCCCACTGCCCTCCTGGGGACAGTCCTCAGGGTCCCGAGGCAGAGCCCGTGTGCTGGTGCCCGCCCTTCTGTCCGTGCCAGGGAGCAGCGCGGCACCAGGGAGCATCAGGGAGCGGCTGCGCTTCGCAGGGCTTCCAGGAAGAGCCTCCTGGAAGCCGAGACAACTGGATCGTTCCATTTAATTTGGGGGCAGGAGCAGCGGCGCAGGTGGCAGCACTGCCCCTCTGGGCACAGCAGCTCCCAGCTCCGCAGGCTCCGTGCCCCCCTGTGCCCCCTGACAGGCTCTGCCTGTGCCCCTGGGAGCTGCCGCCGCTCCAGGGTGGGATATGTGGGTGCAAGGGGCAGGAGAGGAGCCGGATGGGGGCCTTTTCCCCGGCCATCCCAGCGGACAGCTTCAAGCAGGAGCCCCGTGCCCACCCGTGGGCTCTCCGTGGGGCTGGGGTCGCGGGCTGCAGCTCCTCGGTGTCCCCAGCCGCGGACAGGCGGTGCCATCCCTGGGCAGACGGGCTGGTGGAGGGCACGGGCAGCGCCCAGGCCAGCCAGCCCTCCCTGGGGACAGCACCCGGCTGCGCTGCCCAGGTGATTTGATCCCAATCCCTGCCTGCTCCGGGCGGATGTGCCCGGCTCTGATCGCTGCTGCCCCGTGGCTCTGCACGGGGCTGGTGAAATATTTACAGCCCACTCCCCTTTGAAGTGCGCTGCGCTCCCGGCCCCCTCCCCGCGGCTCCTCGGGGCGCGGAGCTCGGTCCCACTGCGCCAATCCCATGGGATAAGGCACGCCACATCCCACTGAGCCCACCGGCCCTGCTCCCGCCCTCCCGTGCCGCTCAGCCTGCTGGCAGGGGGGAGGTAAAGAATGCCACGGTGCAAGCCAGGGGTATCTCCCATGCTTGGAGTGCTGTGCCTGTATCCACAGACATCCCTGCTGCATCCATGGCTTGCCGTGCCCTGCTCTCTCCCTGCTCTCATCCCACGGAGTCAGGGATCAGCACCAGGCCCTGCAGGGAGCTGGGAAAGGCCGGGCAGCACGGGATAACTCTGCCCCTCGCTGTCAGCCAGCTCCTGCTCCAGCAGCAAGGCCAACACGTCGGGAAATGGGAGCTTGCTGTGGGCCACTGAGCTGGAAACTACTCCCTGCCCTGGCCGTGCCCTGAGTGCTGCCAGCTGTGCCCTGTGACACCGGCTGGCCTTGTCCCTGGGGTGCCCTGAAGGTACCAGGAGTGTCCCCAGCACTGCCACCACCCCTGAGCACGGGGTCTGGGGTGTGCTGGGGACGCTGTCGCTGGTGTGTGGCTGTGCCCAGCACCAGGCTGCAGGATGGACTGGGAGCCTCACAGTGGGGAGACACGGAATCGTTTAGGTTGGAAAAGTCCTCTAAGATAACTGAGTCCAACATTAATCCAGCACTGCCAAGTCCAACACCAAACCAGGTCTCCGAAATGCTTCACCTTCCATCTCTCCCAGGGTGATCCTGGTGAGCCTGGGTGCTCTCCATGAGGGCGTCCCCCCTCTCCTCCCCCCGATGGCCCTGCAGAGCCACCAAGCACACCTGACACCCTGGGCACGGGGTGCTCCAGCTCGTTGTGGCTTTGCTCTGCTTTGGCACAGGCGCCTTTGGGACTGGGACCCAAACTGGGCTCCGTGGGAAGCCAAATTTGGCAGGTGCAAGTGCCTCCCTACGCTCCCCACCTGCCTGAGAGGGTCTCTGCCTCACCTTCTCTGGGGTCTGGTGATGTCCCCAAACACAAGACCCAGTCCCTTCCACCCCGGGAGCCTCAGTGATGCCCTTCCCACCGCTGGGATCTGCCCTGCCCTCAGTTCAGGTCGGAAAACACAAATGGAGACCACCCAACCGTTTGGGGTGCATGGGCTGTACCTGGGGCAGGGCAGGGGGAGCATTTGGGGCTGTCCCCATGCCCCACAGGTGGCCATGGCTTTGCCAGCCTCTGGAATGGGCATTTCCCTGCCCCACGCTCCATTCTAAGCCTCTGGATTTTGGGAGGGCTCTCCCTGGAGTGCAGGAGGCTCCTGCCAGCCCTGCTGCCCACTGGGGGTGGGAAGGGCATCCCGTGCAGGATCAGGCCCAGAGTGGGATCCGTGCTAATCGCAGTGCCCTGGCATGGGAGGGGAGCAGAGCGGGATTCCCGGATCTCTGGGTTGGCGGCAATGAAGCCTCGCGTGGCTGCAAAGGGAATTCAGCCGCCTCCGAAACAAGGTTAAATCAACAACTCGTGGGGGCTGTGGGAATCCCACGGCACAAACACACACACAGAGGACAGGGGTGGCACTGCCCGGGCCCCGCCGGTGTGACACGGTGACACACACACAGAGGTGGCATTTCCTGGGTGCCCACACACCTTGTGACACCCCGGTCACACCGGCACCCTGGGAGGGTGATGGGTCCCCTGTGCCCAGGTCAGGCAGCACCAGCCCAGCGCTGTCACCTCTTTGGAGGCCAGGAGTGACCCTTCCAAGAGGATCGGCAGAGGCTGGAGATGTTATGGAATTACTCTGGACACATCCCCAGGGATGGGGTGGGGACAGCCGTGGTGCTGTCCTGTTCACACGGGGATGGAGGGTGGGCACAGGGGAGGAAGGATGCACCAGGAATTGTGTCCCTCCCACAAACCATCGGCTGCTCAACCCTGCCTGGAGTTCTGCAGTGCTGCTGAGGCTGCAGCAGCAGGATTTGGGGAGAAAAGGGAATTGCCAGCACAGTGCAGGGGGTTACAGAGCATCCCAGCCCTGCACTGAAATCCCCCTGGGCCGGCTCTGGCCAGCCCCCAGCCCTGGCAGTGGGACACCAGCGTGTGCCTGCTGTCAGCAGGACCTGCAGCACCCTCGGGAGCATTCCCAAAGGGAGCCAAGGTGCCCTGGGGTGCTGCCAGCCCAGCAGGAGGGTGAGGGGCAGGGGCCAGGCTGGTGCAGCTGCACATCCGCGGGGTGCGGGGTGGGCAGGAGCGCCCCAAGGCCCAGCAAATACATCCGTGGGCTGTGCAGGGAGAGCTTTCCCAGCAGGCTGGGAGCGCTGGCTCATTTTTAGACGTTTTGTTCTCCCTGTAAATCCGTCTCCGGAGCGAGCGCGGTCGATTGATTTTGTGCTGTGCTGTGCTGGCAGCACCTGCTCCTGCTGCCTGAGAGGGGACCCCGCACCCAACGCCGGGCCTGGAGCACCCCCTGGCACCCAGGGAGGTGGCAGGCAGGGGACAGGGACTGAGGGATCTCGGGGCTGTCACCTGAACGGGCTGGCAAAGCGGGATGGGTGGAGGATAGGGGAGAGAAGGGTGGGAAGGAGGAAAATGTGGGAATGGGGGTGTGGATGCCTCCCAAACCTGCAGCTGAGCCCCAGGGGGTGTGGAGACAGGCAGTGTCCCAGCAGAGAGGGGACCAGGAATGTCCCAGCTGACACTGGGATCAGCTCTGGAATCCGGCCGGGTAGGATGGGGATGGAGCTGAGCGATGCAGGGGCTGACCCGCCCCGACAGGATGAGGACGCTGCTGTCCCTCACCCAGCGCCACCCACCCCTCCGTGTGTGGCGGTGCGGAGGGTGGCACGACACAAGCGACCCCCCGGTGCCACTGCCGCTGCCCCAAAGGCGGCGGGGACGGCGGCGGCTCGGCGGGGACGCGGCGGGGCTGCCGGGGAGCCGTTCCCCCGTAATTGCGGAGTGTTTGCTGCGCTGCCGCTTTGCCATGGCAACGCCTGCCTGGCGCGCCGCAGCCTCGCAGCACAGATTGTTCCGAAAGGTCACCGCCGAGGGGCGGGGGGCTCGGCAGGCGCGGCCGGCACCGCTCCGGATTCATGAACCGGGGAGAGGGAAGGGAATCGCAGCTCCTTCTCGGGAATGGATGGCACCAGGGGATGGTGCCGTCCCGGGATGAGCCCTCCGAGGTGGCTGAGTTGCTGCAGGGAAACTGGGAACTGGGCATGGCGGTGGGACACGGCTCTGCGGGGCAGCCTGCGGGACCGCGGGGTCCCACGGGATGTGGGACAACGACAGGTACAGGCAGCACCAGCCCCAGCCCCACGCTCCTGGTTTGCTGGGAGCTAAAGGTGACCCAAAGCAGCGCTGTCGGGAGGGGTGGCAGCACCGCTGGTGCCCCCGTGACTCCCTCCTGTCCCTGGCTCCCAGCACAAGCAGGGCTGGAACAGCGTTCCTGTGCCCACTCCTACCCCAACACAAGCTTGGGAGGGACACCCCATCCCAAACTGAGGTGTCACCGAGTTTTGGGAGCTATCCTGGCTCTGGATCAGGCAGCTCAGGACAAATCCTGGCAGCCCAGCACAAGCTGCCGGTATTTGGGTGCCCACCTGGCCAGGAGGGCACGGAGAAGGAGCCAAGGTGCTCGCATTCCCTTTTCCAGGACTCCCTCCTTGCCCCCCGCAGCCTCGCCAGCGCCCGGGGAGCCATCGGGGTTAAATATTCAGGAGCACTCGCTGTGCACATTTTGTAAAGATCAAGCGGCTCCCAGGGCCGGCAATTCCCTTCCCCTGCTGCCGGGGATGCGCCTTAATGAGGTTGCAGAATGATACATTTTTAAAGTCATTATTTCCGGCCACGTTCAAAGTTCCAGCGTTTCCTCTGCTCCAGTTGCTCCGGCGGCCGCCCCGCTGTGCCCCTCCCTGGGGACACGGAGGGGACACCCCACAGCGACCTGGGGAGGGGCTGTGGGGATGGAGCAAGGAGGGGACCTCCAACCCATCTCCTCCCTGTCCTGCCCGGGGACATGGGGACACGGATCCCTGTCCTGCCTCATGACAGTGGGAATATCGATCCCTGTCCTTCCTGGGGCCGTGGGGGCACTGATCCTTGTCCATCCTGGGGCTCGGGGACACGGATCCCTGCCCTGCCTGGAAACAGGGGGGTGTGGGAATATTGATCCCTGTCCTGCCTGGGGCTTGGGGACACTGATCCTTCCCCTGCCTCGAACCATAAGGGCACTGATCCCTGCCCTGCCTGGTGGAAATCGGGACACTGATCCCTGCCCTGCCTGGGGACATGGGGACATGGATGCCTGCCCTGCCTGGTGAAAACTGGGATATCGATCCCTGTCCTTCCTAGGGCCATGGGAGCACTGATCCCTGCCCTGCCTGGGAACATGGGGGCACGGGGTTATTAATCCCTGTCCTTCCCGGGGCCATGGGGGCACTGATCCCTGTCCATCTGGGTCTCAGGGACACTGATCCCTGCCCTGCCTGGGGACATGGGGACATGGATGCCTGCCCTGCCTGGTGAAAACTGGGATATCGATCCCTGTCCTTCCTAGGGCCATGGGAGCACTGATCCCTGCCCTGCCTGGTGAAAATCGGGATATCGATCTCTGTCCTTCCTGGGGCCATGGGGACACTGCTCCCTGTGCATCTGGGTCTCAGGGACACGGATCCCTGCCCTGCCTGGTGAAAATCGGGATATTGATCTCTGTCCTTCCTGGGGCCATGGGGACACGGATCCCTGCCCTGCTTTGGGACGTGGTGAGACCGATCCTTTCCATGCTGTGGGATATGGGAGCACTGATTCCTTCCCTGCCTGAGGCCATGGGGACACTGATCCTGGACACTGATCCTGGCCTAGTGGAAATAGGAATATTGATCCCTGTCTTGCCTTGGGCCATGGGGCACTGATCCCTGCCCTGCTCTGGGACATGGGGAATTGATCCCTGTACTGCTTTGGGACATGGGACATGGAACCCTGTCCTTCCTGGGACCGTGGGACACTGATCCCTGTCCTTCCTGGGGCCATGGGACACTGATCCCTGCCCTGCCTAAGGGTGTGGGCACATGGATCCTTGCCTTGCCTGGGGCAATGGGGATATTGATCCCTGCCCTGCCTGGGTCACAGGGAGGCTGATCCCTGCCCTGCCCGGGGCCATGGGAAGATGCCGATCCCGTCCTTGCTCCGGGGGCAGCACAGGGAGCACAGCGCAGCTCCCTTGGCAGGCTGCGCCAGGCAGGTGCAGGGGCCCGGCACTCCCCCAGAGCCCCCCAGCAGCGGCCCCCCGGTAATTGTGGGTCTGCCCGCACTTAATCACAGCCTTGGGAGCAGCCAGAGGGAGCAGCAGCTGGGAAGTGCCATGGAAACCGCCCCGGAGCTGCACCCGGGCTGGGCGAGGGGCTCCGGGACCCAGCAGCTGCTTCCTGCATCCCTTCCCTCCACACCAGCCCGCTTGCCCAGCGCAGCGTCCCTGCTCCCAGCCCCTCTCCAGCGTTCCCCCTCTCCCCCTGCCCACCCTCTGCTTCCTGCTTGGGAACACACAGGATTTTTTCAGGTTTGACCAGATATTTCAGCTCTGGGAGGGCTGAAACCCCAGGCACCGAGGCTTTGGTGCAGCAGCTGGGGATGAGACTTGGCACAGAAATTTGGGGGCTGGCGATGCCACCCCTGGTGTCCCGATGTGCTGCCCTCCTGTGTCACCTGCACGTGTCCCAAACCTGTCCCAAATCCTCCCAAATCCTCCGCCCAGATGTTGGCAGCTGCCCCTTGGCTCTGAGTTTTGTGCTGGCAGGTTCTGCCTGTCAGCTTCAGGACCTTGATCCAGGGAGGATTCCAGGGCACCCTGTGGTGCCAGCCTGGTGCTGGGTGACCCCTGCCTGCTGCAGAGTCACCTCTGTGCTGTGGGGCAGGAGGTACCTGGGGGAGTTACCCCAATTCTCATCCCTGCCACAGGAAGAACCCCACGGGGATGATGTGCTGGAAATGGGGGTCAGGGGCCTGCCTGGAGCTGCAGGGAGGGCAGGGCAGGCAGAGAATTCCAGGGATTGCCACCTTCTCCCTCCCCACTGCCTGCCTGGGCCAGTGAAGGTGTTCTGGAACAAACCAGGACGTGCTTTTAGGGACATTTCTCAGCTTTTTGGGACATTTCTCAGCTTCTCCAAGGCCTTGGAAGCTGCTGGATCCATAATCATCCCCACATGGAGTACGGCAACTTCAGAAGAAGTTACTGTGGGCAGGAGGACCTTTGTAGGCAGCTCACCCCGCCCTGGGAGGGGACCTGGGGGCTTCCTTGTCACCTGCAACCCCACACAGGGTGTCCCCACACGTGGCCATCGAGGTGGGAGCGCGCGAATCCCCTGGGAGGTGCCACCAAACTGGGAGCCCCACGGGCTGTGTCCGGTGGTGTGGCCTGGGGGACACCAGGGTCAGCTGGGTGACACCCCTGGCTCGTGACAGGCTGTGGGGTCAAACCCTGGCTCGTCCAGAGTGGCCGGGAGTGGTGCTGGGTGGGGCACAGCTCGTGGCAGAGCCAGGGCTGGTGGTGCCCTGGGAGGGTGGGGGGATGGCAGGGCTCGCTTGGGGCACCCCTGGGCTCCATTATCCATCCAAAAACTGGGTGGCAACACCAGCACTGGTGGCCTGCTGGGGGATTTTGGATCCCGCCACTGCCCGTGGACAAGGACGGACACCTCGGTGCTGCTCCGGAGGGGCGAGGGTCGAGGCCATCGGGTGGGGGCTCTCTTGTCCCACGGATCCGGGTCCCAGCGCGGGCTGGGGACACCGCGAGGGCTCCGCAGCCCCAGCTCGGAAGCGCTGCCTCGAGATGGAGCGATAGCGGCGGCGCCTCCAGGCCCTCGGTAAATTATCTCGCCTCGATGTTCATTAATCAACAATTCTTATGTAAACAGACACATCCCGAGCCTCTGCTTCCCGTCACCTTGGCAACAGCACCGAGCCGACCCTGGCTCGGGATGTGCTCCGGGCTCCCACCTGGGCCACAGCCCCGCCTGCAACTTCTTGCCTGCTCCCTTCTCCTCCCACAAGGAGTCTTCAGGCCCCTGGGCCTCCCCAGGATTGGATCCTGGGCCTCCCTATTGTGGGATCCTGGACCTCCCTATTGTGGGATCCTGGACCTCCCCATCATTGTCCATTGGGCCTTTGGATTGTTGGATCCTGGGTCATCATTAAATCCCGGACTTCCATATAATTTGATTCTGGATCTCTTCATTGCTGGATCCTGGACCTCCCAGTCATGGGATCGTGGTCCTCTCCAGCACTGGACCCTGGAATTCCCAGTCATGGGAGCCTGGAGCGCTCCAGCACTGGATCCTGGACCTCCCCATCATTAAATCCTGGTCTTCCCCACCATTAAATCCTGGACTTCCATATAATTTGATTCTGGATCTCTTCATTGCTGGATCCTGGACCTCCCAATCATTAAATCCTGGACTTCCCCATCATTAAATCCTGGTGTTCCCCATCATTAGATGCTGGATGTCTCCATTGCTGGATCCTGGAGCTCCCAATCATGGGATCCTGGAGCTCTCCAGCACTGGATCCTGGAGCTCCCCATCTCCAGCAACCGGAGCAGGGAAGCAGCAGCCTGACCGCTGGCCCATGCACGGCCAGGACCTGGAGAGCACATCCCACAGGGATGGGTGCTGGATGCAGGAATTTGGCAGCGCCCCACAGCCCCAGCCAGGCTCGCAGTGACCATGGGGTGCATCCCTGAAGCCTCCCCAGCCACCCATCGCCTCTCCCTGTTATCCCTGTCCGGAGGGTCTCTCTGGGAAGCCCTCCCGGTGGATATCCTGTCCTGTTGCGTCCTCTCCCGGGACAAAACCAAGTCCCTGAGCTCTCTGAGGATCCAGCAGGAGCTGCCAGAGCAGCAGGGCACTGTTGCCTCCCGGGGCTGCCCCGCAGCATGGAATAGGAAAGCCCTGGGTGGGAGCGGATAGAAGCTGGAGGAGCCCAAGTCATTTAAGGCTGAAGAGAAATGTTAAAGACAGCAGGAAAAGCAAACATTAGTGGTAGCCATGCGGCTGAGGGGAATAGGAAGGGCTTTTACAAATATATCAAGGGGAAAAGGAAATACTGGAGAGTCAAGACAAAGTAGGCCCATTAATAAATGAGGAAGGATATTAAATTAATGATGATCCTCAAATGGCTGAGTTAGTGAACTACTTATTGAGAGCTGCCCTTAACAAGGACAACAAGGCAAAGTGGCTGAGACCATCAGAAAGCAGCTGAGGATGCTGGAATTGTCCTACATGGAGCGAGGGGACGGGGACAGCTGGGCTGTGAGCCCTGGGTGGGGTTGAGCACCCCATCCATCTTTTTCCTGGCAGGAGCACAGGGAATGAGCGTCTGGAGCAGCCGGTGCCTGGCAGAGGGCCCAGAGTGAATGAGGGGTCTGGAGGGACCCTGGTTCCTGCCTTGGAGTGGGATGGGACCACGGCAGAGCTGGAAGGGAGAGTCTCCAAGTGCAGCCCTGGGTGTGTGGATCCGGGCTTGGGGACTGCCAGGGAACGGCTCCTGTGGAGCCTGCAGTGAAATGAGGAGGGAGAAGGGGTTCAGGCGGCTGGGTCAGAGCCCTCCGGGTTCATTCGAGTTCATCCTTGGAAAATCAGCCCCTCCAAGCTGCCCTGCCGCTCTTTATCCTCCTTTTCACTTGCACGGGATCAACTGGTGGCTGCCCAGCCAGAGGCTGCTCCTGTGCCCACAGGAAAAGCTCTGGGAACAAGAATTTCTGTCCTTCTAGAAAGAGAGAAATCCCCAAACCCCCTTGGCTGCTGCTGGCTGGAAAGGGCTGCTTGGACCTCCGGGATCAAATCAGGGCAGGATTGATCCCTGCTCATGCATCCCCTGGGCACTGTGGATCAATTCCCTGGGCTGGAGCCGGGGCAGCCCGAGGGATGGCCGGGACAGTGTCCCACAGGTGGGATGTGTCCCTTTCTGTGGGGTGCATGTTCCAAACATCCACCTG
>VZRS01000670.1:240297-276679 GCA_013398055.1 Ifrita kowaldi | reverse complement strand
GGGCTGTGTGGGGCCGCCGCGAGTGTGGCCGTGGGCGGCGGCCGCGGTACGAGGTGTGGGTGTGCACCGGCTGCTCGAGTCGGTGTGTTCATTCACAAGAAGGTCTCAACGACTAAAAAGCTTAAATGCTCCTTAGCATGGGAATTAAAGCTTTGCTGCTTGTGTGTCTTGCCTCCGTCACCGTTGCGTGGGAATGCCGCAGTGTAGTTATCCCAAATATCCTTGTGAGGTCAGGAAGTGCTGTTTTGTAACCAGAATGGAGGCCATTGAATCACAAAGAATCACAAAATCACAGAATGGTTTGGGTTGGAAGGGACCTTAAAGATCATCTGGTTCCAACCCTCTGACATGGGCAGGGACATCTTGCAGCAGGGCCAGGTTGCTCAGAGCCCCGTCCAGCCTGGCCTTGAGCGCTGCCCAGGATGTGGCATCCACAGCTTTCCTGGGCAGCCTGTGCCAGTGCCTCACCACCTTCACAGTAAAGACTTTCTTCCTAATATTTAATATAAACCTATTCTCTTTCAGTTCGAATCCATTCCCCCTTGGAAATAGTCCCTCTCCATCTTTTTTTTAAGTTCCCTTCAGGTACTGCAAGGCTGCAATTAGGTTACCCTGAAGCCTTCTCTTTTCCAGGCTGAACAAACCCCATTCTCAGCCTTTCTTTCCTAGGAGAGATGCTCTATCCCTCTAATTATCTTGGAGGCCTCCTCTGGATTCGCTCCTACAGGTCGATGTCCTTCCTGTGCTGGGATCCCAGAGCTGGATGCAGCACTGCAGGTGGGGTCTCACCAGAGCAGAGCAGAGGAGCAGAATCCCCTCCCTCACCCTGCTGCCCACACTGCTTTGGATGCAGCCCAGGACACGTTTGCCTCTCTGGGCTGTGAGTGCACATTGCTGGGTCATGTCCAGCCTCTCATCCACCAGCACCCCCAAGTCCTTCTCCCCTGGGCTGGTCTCAATCTGTTCATCCCCTGGCTTGTGTTGATACCGAGGGTCGTCTCAACCCAGGTGTAGCACCTTACACTTGGTCTTATTAAATCTCATTAGATTCCCATGGGCCCACTTCTTGAGTTTGTGCAGGTCCCTCTGCATGGTATCCTGGCATCACTCAGCTTGGTGTCATCTGCACATTTGCTGAGAGTGCACTCAATCTCTTTATTTATATCATTAATGGAGATATTAAATAACACTTGTCTCAATATGGACCCCTTATGTTGCTCAATAATTCTGTCTAAAACCATAAAATAAGTTTCTGAATTTCCAGGTTAGTACTGCAAACTTTTAATCATCAACATGATTTTTCAGTTGCTGGTGAAGAAAATACTTTAAAGGATAACCATCAAGGTGGATGGATAAAATGACAATGAATAAGGGAGAAGTCCAGTTCATGATACTTCTGCTAAATCTCTACAATAAAAGTTGGCCTCATTAACTTGATAAGAATTTAAAAATGCTTATAAACACCCAAATTGTCTCTTGAACAAACAATGTTTCCTTCTATTCCCTTCTGTCATCAAACATGTATGTAACCACAGAAGGCACAAGAGTTTCAGACAGGTTTGATTTTTCCAGTAGATAGTGTCCCTTTAATGCCAAAGAATCAGACCTTTAATTAAGCTGGAGTGAGGCATAGAGATGTTTGCTAATAAAGAAAGGACCATAAGGAACTCCAGCTTCTGAAGGGAAAGATAAAAAGAAAAGCCTGAAGGAATATCATTAGCCCCCAGGACCTAATTCTTCCTTTAAAATAAAACCCGGATGCAGACAACAGCTAATGTTACAATTTGCAAAAGCAGAGGAAATTGTCTTTATTTTTATGTTTATTGACTTTTAATTATCTTTCTCTACAACCATGCCTTTGCAAACCTCATGTTTGAGATGGAGCATGAGACCTCAGGTGTGTTCCTACAGCACCTGTTGTCTTTGAGATGGCTTATCAAATTGTTACTGTGGACAACTGGTACTTGACAGCACCTTCAGCTACAACATTTGACATGCTCATACCAGTTTCCCAGTTCCCTCCCTTGTTACATAAGAACAGTTGTTTGCTCTTGAAATTCTGAACATGCTGTCACTACCAGAGCATGTTACTTGGAATTCCTGAGAATTTCCAAGAATAAACTGGAATTTCCAAACACTAGGCAAATATTTGTACATAAGGCAACGCACCAAAATGGATCAGCTAGCTGATCATGAGCACTTGGAAGGATTAATATGCAAAAAGCAAGGCAAATAGTCCATAGAACTTTTCATTCAGGGTGGCTGCAATTGTATTGCTTGGCAATTTGGTGGTCTATAAATACACACAGTATTTCTATAGCGCACATTTTAGCTACTATACAAAATTTCAGACTTGGGATAACCGAGAAATCTCCTGAGTTAGAACCTGAGAACAGTAAGTTCTCTTCTATGGTGGCATTTTAGAAGCTGCATGTTGTGCCAGCTCTGTGAACAGATCCCTGCACTGTACACAGGCCCTCAAGGGGCAGCATGACACTTGCAACAATCTCATTTTAGGACTAAAACTTAAAATCTTGTAAAAATGGTTCGGCATTAATTTATGTTCCAGAAAATCAGACTCATATAATTATAGAATGATTTGGGTTGGAAGGGACCTTAAAGATCATTCCAAACCCCTGCCATGGGGGCATAAATGCCTTATGAATGTATATTGTGAGATACCATATCACACCAAGAGTCCATTTGATATTTTAACATGCAAGAAATTATGTTGTTATGCTTAATACTTGTCTGGCTTGACATACCTTGACACATCCACAGCAATCTTTTTGCATATTTGTATCGTCTGTGACATCTCTGTAGTTCAGAGGAAAAATTGTGGCAAATTTTTAAGAATGCCAAAAGTTTTCTTTTTTGTAAAGGAATTCATGCATTAAAATGTAATAAAAGACTGAGGGATCATCTTCTGACTCTTGAAATGTCTAAAACAGGTACCTGATTTGAGAGTTGGGCCTTCTTGCACAGCCACTAGACTATCCATAGGAAGATTCATAGCCTATGAGATCCTGCATCTCTAGGCTCTTAAGATACATGTGTGATTAAGTTATTAGAGTATCCAAGGGGGGCCATGAAGATGGTGACCACTCTAGAGGGGAATTCACAAAGGCAGTGGCTGAGGTCACTTGGTCTGTTCAGCCTGGAGGAGACTGAGGGGAGACTCACTGCAGTCAGCATCTTCCTCACAAGGGGAACTGGAGGGGCAGGCACTGGTCCCTTCCCTGTGGTGACCAGTGACAGGACCTGAAGGAACATCATGAAGCTGTGCCAGGGGAGGTTTAGGCTGGGCAAACACCAGAGCATGGTTGGGCACTGGAACAGGCTCCCCAGGGAAGTGGTCACAGCACCAGCCTGACAGAGTTCAAGAAGTGTTTGGACAATGCTCTGAGGCACATGGTGTGACACTTGGGGTGTCCTGTGCAGGAACAGGAGTTGGACTCAATGATTCTTGTGGGTCCCTTCCAATTCAGGATATTCTGTGATTCTGTGATTCTAGTCCATGCTGATATCCATTTATCAAACTGGAATAGATCAAAATCTCAAGTGATTGGCAGAAAAATATCATCTCTATTTCTCAATTATTTTTATTAATTTATTTATCTCCTGATAAGGTAGTATACAGTCTAAAAACTTGGATCATTTCTGTCTTTCTTTCCTCTGCAGAAGCCAGCAGGGCACAGCTTAGGCGTTGTAACATGAAGTAAAATCACAGCAGTTGCAAGCTGAGTTACAAGCTGAGTTGCAACTAACAAATTCAGCCTCTTCTGTTATTTATACTAATAGTAGAGGTCATGTGAAATGTCTGACCTGTATGTGGGATGACAACCAGAAAGAACTTGAGAATCTCTATGCTCAGACACATCAGTTTTCTCCAAGATTTTTAAAAACTCTGTCTTACCATGAAACAATCACAAGGATTTCCACATTCCTTCTCCAGAACAAATGACTTTGAGAAAATCAGTATTTCAGTACTTGCCAAGATTTTTCCTTAAAAAATCACAGAATTTACACTTCAATTAATGATTTGGAAAACTTGACTGACGAGGAAGAAAGAGTGGGTTTTTGCTGTTTGTGCTCTCTTCAGTTGTATACATGCAGCCAGAGTAGTTTATTCCTTAAGAAAACTAAGGGAAAGGTCATGTTCACACGGGTTTTGTCACTCTGGAAGTGTGTATCATCTCCCCAGTACTAGAAATATTGCCATTCCCAATAGTACTATAGGAATTTCCATAATGGATTTCCGTCAGGAAAAATGTCTCTGTAAACCTTTTTGTTGCCATATTAACAACACTGACAAACAGGTTTGACTACATGTCTTTTGACAAGAAGTATATGGTTTGTCAGTGATATTTCTGATGTTTCTGTGAGCAAACAGGCTGAAATGCATATGTTTTTAAATATAATAATGGGCTTCTTGGTTTTTTGTCTGGACTTACATGCTTATGTTTTCTCTATGTACCAGTTGATCCTCCCCCTAACCTTTGAGCTCAGTGGCCAATTTCCATCAAATGTCACAAGGAGTAGAGCTACAGAGCTATTAAAAGAGAGAGAGAGACCTTACAAACGTATTCACTGATAAGAAAGCTAATAATCTTTCTCCTTTCTAGCCACCAGAGAATTCAACTAGAGCAGACTGAGAGGGAAATACAGAACTACTTGTTTTCACTTGCAAATCATGTAAAGAACGAGACAGCTTAAGGCCCCACGAGTCTGCAAGGGGTGGCTGGCGAACATATGGCAACATGGAAATGGGCTTCTAATGCATTCATCTGGGCTGTGCAGTTTCAACAGTGACTTCTGGAATAAAGTCCTACAAGACCAAGATCCAGTTTCTAACAGGGGTGTGAAAATGGCTTTATTGGCCATTCCTGAACACATTTTTTACTGTGTGCAGTGCTACCAGCAGTGGTGATCCTGTTGGAGACACATATCTAACTGGTTGGATCTAACCACATATTGAACTGGTTAAATGAAAATGTGATTCATCGGCAAACGTTTTTGTCCTCATGGCGTCTCCATGGCTGAAGAGGAGTAGCAGTTACCTATGCATTTTCCTTCTTACATGTCAGGTACTCCAAAAGACACAGACGGGTAAGAGAATGTCCTGGTATTTTATTGTTTGCAAGGAAAATCTAACATGCCAGTAAATATGCCAGTTAAGCAGCTACAGGCATAGAAAAGTTTTAGGTGAGCAGTAACTTTCTGGAACAGGACTCGATTGGACCTTTCCTTTTCCTGTAAAACTGCAGTATAAAAGAGCTAGACCTCTGTGTTACATGGTGTCAGATCAGATCTCTGATTTGATCTCAGACATGGAGTAAGGTTGTATAGAATGGCTTTTTACTTGCAGATCTAGCATCTTGTTTCATTTTTATGTTTTATTTGAAATTTTTTGCGTGCTATTAATTAATTATTCCTAGCAAGGGTTCAAATTAGACCTATATTTTCAATAATTTGTCATCCAGTTTAGACATTTTGAAAACGTTGCTAAAATGTCAACAAATTGTTTTGTTGCAGAATGCTAAAGAAAAATTATTTCAAATACTTAATTTAAAACATTGCTAAAATGGCCATGGGAAATCTCTCAAAACTGGCTATCATAATGATTTTTTTTAGAAGAGCATTTGTTTTTGTAAAAAATACTGTTTCCATCTAGCAAATTCCTCATCTTTTTAAATTTAAAATAATTCTAAGACACTATGAAGAAAAATTTGAGACAAATCAGTATTTCTACGAAGAAAGATCTCTTGCAAAGCAGTGAATACAGGAAAGTCTACTGATATAATTGATTTTTAACTTTCAAAAAGCCTTTGACCTTACTGCCCACAAATGAGATCAGTGCTGTGATCCAACTTCTGCTTCCATCAGTAGCATTCTTTACTCATGTGACGCCCCATTAACATTAAGAGACCTATCAGTCTGCCCACATGAGAGACATTGCAGTCAGCTCCCACAAAGACACTGATAGGGTAGTGTATGATAAAATGGCACTGAGACCTGAAATAGTGTTTCTCACTCTAAATGTTTCCTTGTTTTCTGCTACTTGCTCGATTTTCTTTTGAGGTTTATAAGCCCTTTGGAGCAGAGACTATTTTCCACGATGCCTGGCTGTGGACCAAGCAATGATCTGGTTGTTCTTTACGGACATGTATGAAATGTGGGAGGTGCGTAACTGTCTGCAGGAACTGGGGCTTCTTTGTGCATCACATCATGCTGCCCCACAGTTCTGGGTCCATAAACATAAAAGCAATAAACACTAAAGGATCTCTCATAATTTGAGAACAAAGTGATACTTAATTAAAAGAAGAAGAAACAAAGTGTGACCTTTTTTTCATACTTCTTTTTACAACAGTGTATAATTACTCTGTGGAACTTGCTATCTAAAGATACTCCCAAGCCCCAGTTTTGAGGGCAGTTGGAAGCGTTGGATTAGGGAAGGGCACAGTTCATGGTAGGAATGGAGTAACTTGTCCCCCAGCTAGGAACAGACCAAGTGCAGACTGAAAAGATGCCTGTTTCATTCTCTATAGCATACAAGCTGTGTTGAAGCACTGCCAATAAGAGTATCATCCCTTTCACCTCCAGGAAGCAGTAATGGAGTCATCTGGGTCAATGGCAATGTAAAATTTACTGTCACTGGAAAGATCACTTCTTCCTATAGTCTTATTTTTTTTCTTTGAGTGTGTACAGGGCTAAAAACCTAAGGAAAAAAACCAAGAGACTTGATGGCAGCCAGAACTTCTCATGCTCAAAGGAGAAGTTCCTCTGAAACCTGATAGGTTCCTGATTTACATTACAGGGGCTCTGTCAGATATTTTTAAATTGTTTTACCTTTTCTTGTGTAAAGTTTTTGTCAGCATCTCTAATTCCAGCTCAGGACAACACAGGCAGAAAAAGGGATGGAGGTGTCTCCTGGCATATGCTCAGGTAACTGGCACCTGCACAGTAAGCGTGACATGCTCCAGATACCTCAGATTTTTATTCACTTCAAGTACAGCTGATCTGTGTATGTGTGGTGGCCAGTTATCAGGACAGACATCACTTGATCTGCACTACTGCCCAGCCACTCAGGTCTCTAGCTACCCAGAAATCCCAGACAAGAGACCAAATTCCTGGTTTTCTGTGTCAACAAAATTTAGGGGGTGAGGGCAAGAAAGGACATGCATGGAAAGAATTAAGATCTGTGAGTGAACACCCAGCTTTTTATGAAAGAAGGGATTGCTCCTCCACTAACCACTACAGTGCTGTTCGTCGCTGAGTGCCTCTCCAGCCCCCGGGACATGGCACAAGGGTAGAGCAGTGCAGCACTGCCAGTTCCAAGCCTTCTTCACCATGCTCCATGCATGGCATGGCCCAGCACCTTCTCCCAGTGGCATCTAGGGGACAAGGAATAGAGTTAGGAGTGTGGCTATGGCAGAATTGTCTGGATGAGAACAAGGCACCAGGGACTCAGTGACGAAAATGCTTGGAATTAGCAAGGCAGCTCCTCCCTGATTGCAGCTCTGGTGTAGCCATTTCCTCCTGGCAGTATCCCTCACAGCAATGCCCTCAGGATTTCTCTCTCCCCCTGTGCTATACACCTTGTGTGTCAGAGCTACACAGGTGAAAACGGCCACACAAATAACTCATTAATTGGCAGGACAGCATGAAATGCTGAGAATGTGCCTTTGTGAAGGGGCAGAGGAAAACCTTTAAAAACTGCCAGTCTAATGATTATAAAATATCTATCTTTCCTCATTCTTGTCTTTATAGGCCTTATTTTTATTTATAATGAAAATGACCAAATGCTTGCTAAGTTTTATCCAGTCCATAGAAAAGAAACCATTGCTCTTCAGAACAATTTCTCATTTTTGAAGTTCTAGTTTTACAGGTTTGCAAATGTCACTGCACATGACTGGAGACTTACAGACTCTAACTAATAACTTTATTCATGAGCAGTCCCAGGAAACTTCATGCATCCATTTCAGTGCATAGGTATCTACAGAAACAAGGTCCAATTGTCCTGGAAATCCATATATTTTGTTTATTTATAATTTATTATGTCTGAGCCATTGTCTCATGTCTGTTGTGATGACACTCTCATTTATTTTTGAGTGGAAACAAGCTGGTTTAGATTTTCCTTCCAAATATTTTGTTTCCAAATGCTTCTCTATTCTTGTTTGTCTTTTTAGGTGTCATCCTGACATCTGTGCTCTGAAAAATATAACCTTCTCAGTCTGAAATGCTGTTCTTGCAGCTAAAAGATGTTATAATAACATTTATCTCTGTCCACTAAACATCATACTCTTATTTAAAGAAGGATTTTACAAGTTCTTGAGTATCATAAGAAGAGTCTTGAGTCTCAATTTAAAGCCTCAAAAACTTGGTGCTCATATACGTGGAGCTTTACTCTGTGTTCTGAGAATCTATAGTCAGGCCTCATTTACAATAGCAACATACAGTGAAATAACCTAGGAGGGGTATTTTGCCTGCACTTCTTGATGCCTTGACTTTTGCTTTTTCTAAAAACTGCAAAGCGTGGCTTCAGCCTATAGGTTTTGTAGGCAGTAGGGATTAAACCTAGTTATAATTTAATTCAAACCATGCTGAAGTGGTTGCAAGAGGAAGAAAGACACAATTTCCTCATAGTGACACTTCAAAGAGAAGTCTTAGTCGTGTAAATCTGGATGCTCCAGTTCTAGCAAGGGTAGGAATCCTCTGTGTGTATGTAATCAGCCTTCTGCCTAACAGAGCACTTGGAGCTTCCACAGCAGCACTGCAGGTTACACAGCTCCTCCAAAACCCAGGGGGAATCATGGGACTTCATTCACCATTTGTGAAGACCAGGTTCTACAAGCTGTCAGGAGGGTTATTGGGCAGAGTCAGTTGCTCTGGCCAGTCTTGATCCCTACAGTCATTTCATAAAAATGCAAGACTTTTTATATTGACAGTCTGCTGTTTGACTAAGTTTTCCTGAGTGCCTTTTGGACTGTTCAGCCAGCTACTTGTGCAGCAAGTATGCCAGGTATTTTCTGTTTGCTGGCACAGACATTGTTCCTGCTGAACCTTACATGATTATTAACCAACAGAAGGTTGGTAAGAGGGGGCTTCTTGACACCTATCCAGGGTCTAGGTGTTACCATAACACAAACGGTCTTTAAAATCAGTATTTCATGCACTTTTACTCTGTCACATCTGTCATTATAAGTTGCATGAACTTGAAAGGTTCTTTGTTTGTTTTCTTTACTGAGAGTCTTTGGCAAGACATGGACTTCCTGCAAGACTCCATGGTCCCAGGACACATGAGCCCTCAGGTCACATAGCACACAGGGTGTTGCATGTCAGGCTCCATTTTCAAACACCTGCATCACGACACAACAGCTCCTAAACACAATTAAATATCCTCAATAATTCCCGGGTCAAAGATTCCCATCCCCTTATTTTTCCAGTTGCTCCAATAACATTGTGTTGATGTCCAGAGTGCTTCTCTGCCTTCTACAAAGTAATCAGTGTTCGGCAAACACCAACCTTGCTTCTTAACCACAAGAAGTGATGCTACCTCATGCTTGGGAAAATATATGGCACATGCTCAGGAGTGCTTATTCACACAGGTACCTAACCAGATGTCAAAGTGATGAGTAATAGGGAGACTCAGCAAGTTGCTAATCAGCTATTAATTGTGTGCTTCAGTAATTAGCCTCTGCTGAAAACCAGTTCTCCACAGGCCACAATTTTAGGATGGAAATGGCAAGTTAAATGAGAAGCACATAAAGATGCTGTGGTTAACCTTGTCAGTCAGTAGATGGCTCTATTGCTTCTAGCCATCTTCAGAGAACAACACTGCATTGCCATGGCCAAGAACGAGAGCGCCTTTCCCCAGGGATACAGGGAGCCACTGACAGTGCACACAGACCTTTTCACCTTGTTGTTTCCAAATGGTTCAATTTGCACACAATATTGTTCATCTATTTTTTTTTATGAAGATATTTGTTAGTTGCACAAAATCTTTGTAACTCTCTGGTTGAGCAGTCTCTCCATTGCTGTTTTGTACAGCTTAGCTTAAGTAATTACGATCTGCTCTTGACATCACCATCATTTCACAGCAACAGGCTACAAATGCCCCACTGTGAAGGAACTGGTTGTTTCAACTGTTTAGAAGTGGGCTGTGAGTTTCTTCAGTCGTGTATTCATAGTCACTGTCCTGGTTCCTTCTCATTTTCACCTTGTGGCCTAGCAATTGTGTGAGTGATGGGTTTCCTGTCAGCTTAAAACACGGCAACACTTACATCACCAAAAAATTACAATTGCTTCATTGATTAGTCCCAGCAGTGAGAATGAATAAGCACAGAGTTCAAGCTACTCTTCCCTTCCAAAGGAACAGTCACACCAAATTGGAATTGCAGGAGACTGCCAGGGCATCAGGAGGAAGTTTGCAGTGTTAGACTCTCTCTATTCTGCAGATAAAAACAACATTTCAGTTACCCAGAAAATCTATTAATGAGTTTTCTCATGCATTAAATGACCACACAAAACCCTCTTCCCCTGTGTCCTAAAAACACAAGCCAGCATGATGCCAGAAGAGCTCAGTGGTGGCAGAATTTGCAATGGGCAAGAGGAGATTGTATTGGCTGCAATGGAAAGAAATGAAAAAAGAGACAGGTTTATTCTTTGGCAGTTGTGGGAAAATACATCAAAACTAGCAGCAGATGTTAAAAGTTCAGGAAAAAAACCAGTAAACACTTTCAGATGCAGGTGGAATAATGTTCAGAAGGTGGTAATATTATCTGAGCTCCTGGAGCAAGGAAAGCAGATCCTGTAGGCAGGATCTGCTGTCCTCTGAAAGCACTGGGAATGTTTTTATGGGTTTCAATAGCCCATAGAGCTGCCAAATGTCATGCATTTCACTCAGGCTAGTGAGGACCTTCTCACGCTGGCCTGGCTTTCAGCTGGTTTCTCAGGCACTCAGGCTGGCAGTGGGAAAATGTGTCAGGATTTTGGCTTGTAGTTCTGTCTTTGGACTGTTAGGGGCCCCCATGGCTCTATTCCGATGCAATCATGACCTGGCTGTAACTGGAGAGTGACCCTAAGCAGGGGACCTGATCCAGGGCAAGGGTAGCAGGATAAAGGTTCCCAAGCTGACACATCTGTCATCAGTGATGGCAGGACACCCAACATTTTGCTCAACAGGTAAAGTAGCTTCCACCTCTAGAAAGTCCTGCACTGAAACCACACGGGTCTGATGTTCTCTGTGCTTCCCTCCTGATGGTACTGTCAGCATTGGCTCCTCTTCCCATCAGTCCCTTTGCTACTTCCCAGCAGTATCCATCTAGTAGCCCTCTCCAGCACTGCACTACCCCATACCTCTGCTCTGCATGGCTTAGAGTAATGTATGTTGCCTGCTAGTCTGAAAATTGTTTGCAAGCATGTGTAAAATTGCACACAGGGAGTGTGACACCTTTTGGAATCGCTGTTTCAGTCTCAGTCTGGGGCAATATAATGAGGACAATAATAATCACAAAATCAAAGAAACAGTAGTAGCTGAGGCCCATCAAATTTTCAACTTGTGGAAAATGCCTGCAGTCAAGGAATGGCTGCACAGCATGTGGAAATGAATGACCAATGTCTGGAACAAGGTAGTATTTATACTGCCATAGGTTTCATACTGGATGGCAAAAAACATAAAGCAGATTGAAATAGCAGAGGAATTTATCTAGAAACTGCTGCCTTACAGAGCTGTGAGAACATGGAACGTTAAAAATCTGTATTCAATGAGGGGTCAAGGGAGATATTTAACCTTTCTTGGACTGTACACATACAAAAACTTGTGTTAGATGGTCACAAGCTTTAAAGCAGCCTGACCCATTTTGCTGTTTAAAATATTCTGAGACTTCCAGGGAGATATATCTGATGCCACCTATATATAATGACCTAGATTTTAAGAACAGTTGGGAAGCAGACGTCTGGAAATCTGCTGTGAATTTTAACATTTTCCATGCAAAGACTGAGTGTAAACTGGCAGTTTAATTTCACTTATGAAGGACCAAAATGCTTTTAGGACTTCCCAGTTATATAATTAGGATTGTCTTGTTTGGAAGATGACCATGAAGTGACAACAGAGCCATCCTTTCCCCACCAGATTCCTGTCCTACAGGACGCTCAGGTAAGCACAGGTCTAAAGTCATTGCTATCTAATAACTGTCTGGTTGTCTGTGTGCCATATCTTAATGTGCTTATCAAGAAATGGGTGTCAGTGTCACAAAATTCACAGGCACCCCTAGTGCCTGCTGGCTGCGTTCTCACAGTGACCGACTAGTGAAGCAGTGAAGAGAATGAATTACTTTGCCAACATGAAGTGCTCAGAATAAAACAGACGTGATGATCAGGATGAAGGAATTTACAGGATAGCTTCCCCTCTCCTCAGATTAACAGGCTTCAGTCCGCAGGTTTTTCTTCCCAGCTATATTCTCTGGAGCTCACTCAACCATCCAAAGCACGGACTATGTGAAGTGGCATTTCTAGAGTTCAGCAGGCAGGCTGCCAAAAGAATCTCTTCTACACCTATTTTAACATGAATTTCTATGAGCTGGGGAAACTAAATCAAGCAGTCATATGAAAGGGAATTGCTGGCAGAAAATATTTGGGGGGAAAAAAAAAAGGAAACTAAAATGTCCCTTTTCATATTTTAAATAGGAAAAAATAACCCAGAGCCTCGTAGGCTCAGCGATCCAAAGGTCAGCAGAAACAATAAGTAGTAAGCCTTAAAAAAAATAAATAATCTAGTAGAGGGGAAAAAAAGAAAATTTGTAAAAATAAGCAAAAGTAAGTTAAAGGGTAATTAGAGAGATAAATAATACTGACTTCCAAAAAAATATTTCAGCTGACAGCAAGGGGACACAGATATGTTTTTGGTGGAAGCTGACCAAAGATAAATAAAATTGGTCCATGGGAGCATAATTGGCTTGACATTAATTGTCACAGCTCTTTAAATAAGAGTTTTGAGATTATGAAAACAGTCGTGTGATACTACTGAAAGTGCTCATTAAAATAAAGTGGGCATTTATGCAGGCTGCTAGCAAAAATTTCCTGTGAAAAGGTTTGATTGGAGTTTGTTCTTCAAAACCTCTCTGCACAACTTTTGGAGGCCAGAATGCACACAGAGCCAGAGAAAAGTAGAATTAACTACGCACGTCCTCCCACAGTTTCATCAAAACCTTAGTGAACCACATTATAATCACATTATAAAATAAATGCTCATTTTAATCCCCTGCAAGTCTCACAAGTGCTATCCCTGTTATACAAACAAGGATGACTCCAGACACAACAGTTATGTCTTGAGAAATATCAAGCTAGATCATCTTTCACCAGAGCAAATAAAGGTCAGAAAAGAGAAAATACTGTGAAATTATATTATCCTTTTTAGCAGATGTCAAGGAAAATTCTGTGTTATAGGAGCAATACTGAATTAAGTCAGGGCTAAATACTAAAGTGATTATTGTTGTGCAGAATGATACAATGGCAGACATATGTGCTATGAATCGGAACATACCAGATGCTCATTCAGATGAATCTTTGCAAAAGTTAAGTCTAGTGCAATAAATTTCAGAGATTCAGCTTCTCAGAAGAACTTTGAACTACCTCTCATAAATATTTGCTGGTTAGTCTTGCAACTCTTCTTATTTCCTGAATGCAGTCCCGTTAGTATGAGGTGATGTTCCTTGAGTCTCTTGAAGTCCAGTATCAGAGGGGACAGCAACCCATTTTATGCTGGCCCCGTGGCAGAACAAACTGGTTTTGGATGAGGCAAGCATCAAGGGCATTTGAATGTCAACTGGAAGGACCAGGTGGAAACCTGGGCAAAGGAAAGCTTGCAGCGGTGCAGCAGACACAAAGAGCCTGAGGAGACGGCAAGAAAAAAAGCTCGGAATGGACAGAAGACTAACGCTACCAGATGCTTTAACATCACTCGAGTAATACCAAGTAATTTTCACTTAACTGCTCTTTCTTACAACTGCAACATGAAGAAGCTTTGCCAATGCCTCCCATTCTTAACTGCACTTTTGCAGTGGAGAATTTAAACCTCACAGAAGCCAATATGGTGCTGCTGGCAGAATGGATTTTGCGCATGATTTTTTTTTAATGCAAATTGAACTAAGCTTTTTCTATTGCATACTGTGATTTCCAGAAATGACTAGATTTCTAGAAATTGTCTATCTTTTATACCAGTTTTAATTAAGAGTAACTCAGGTAGTAAAAATGTATAGCCACTTAACCATCTCATAGCTTGCAAAGTTCCCAACAATTTATAGTTCATGCCCTCCACAAACGTGACAAGAGTCAATCCCCAGAAGTTAAATGAACCACATCCTCTGTGAATATATCACCCCCCAACCATCTGCAGAAGGCCTGAGAAAATAGAGCTAGTAGTATAACCCAGAAGGTCAATAAACTGATTCTTTCAGATCTGCACTATTTTGGATTTGGAGATAAAAGCCAGGATGTGAACTTTCTGAGACTGTTGCTTCTGTATGTAGAGCGTGTTCACAAACTTTCTAAAGACAATTCAGGGCTATGTTAGTCTTCAGCTTTTCATACTTATTTGATATTTCCTAAATACAATTCCCCTCAGTGACAGGACGATTGAAATTCCTATGATTCCTGTTGTAGCTATTTTGCAGGCTTCCTTTATCTACATAAACATTTCCTGTTCTGCTTTCTCATCCTCCCCCAGTGTCCTATAATGGCTTCCTATTGTCATTTTTTTATCCTTTCTTTCACTTGAGTCCAAATTGGTTTTCACTGGTGATAACTCTGTCTGTGATATTTCTTGGGTTAGAAATACATCACAGCTTCTCCCCAAGTGAAGAGGTTTTCTGTGTGCTACTAAATTCTTAAATAAAATATGTAATGTTTAAAATTCTTGATTGCATCTTAATTTGACCAGAGCTACAGCACAACTGGTTCAAGTTCTGCATCTTACCCTTTTGTAACTTTTACTCCTGGGTAGTTTATTATTTACAGAACACCATAGGTGTAATTTAGCTACTGTATAGGTGCTGTATTTCTCTGTGATTTATACTTTAGCACTATAATGGTTTACCATGGAGCCTGCAGTCTGACGCAGATAGTTACAGACCACACAGCCAAAAACAAGGGAAAGACCAATGCTGAACAGCACCAGTATGGAAGCTAGTTCATTACAGTCAAGTTGAAGTCAAGCCAAAAAAAGAGGAGTCTTAAGGAGGTTCTTAAGTCTCTGTTATGTGGAATAAGAGATGCACCTGAGGAAGGTCTGGGAAACGAGCCTGAATGATATTTGGCTATCCTCACCTGCATTGCTGTGCTCTGACCAAAAAAACTTGCCTCCAGTTTGCTTGCTTCATCCCTCTCCTACTGGTCTTAAATCATGCTAGTCACTTTTACAGCCTTTGCTTCTCATCATCTTCCTTTGCAGACATAAAATTTATGAATACCCCCAGCTACCACCACTGGCCTTGTCCCCTTATTAGCTTTACCAGTCCCTTGTTTTTTCTCTGCCTCCAATTCTGGATGTCATCATCACGTGCACTTAATCTTCAGCACATTTTGCTGCCAATCACCCAAACCTCACCTACGCTACAGCCCAAGGGATTCTCCCAGTAACACTTAAGGGTGCTTTGGGCTCTCTTCGGTGCTTTTCATGTCAAAAATGTTGAAGCCTGGTCCTTTTCCCTTCCCTGAAGGCCCTTCATGAAATACAAGTTTCCTTCTCTGAGATGGTGACTCCATCCTGTGCACCTGCAGATCCTGTTCCATTAGTGGGTCTTGGTTCTCAAGTAAGAGTGCTCCTCATTAACTCATATGCATTCCCTCATAATTGTCATTATTGTGTATGGCCACTACATAAAATTTTCTGCTCTACTAAAACAAGTGGGCCATTTTTTAGGGTTCTGCATGTTGCTTAAGAGGAAGATGTTGTAAACATGGCTTCTCCTACATGCAAGAATTACATTGTTTCATCTTCAGCTGGAATGTCTCTCCAATAGCTTTTGTCTTTTGAGAAATTAATAGATATAAGGTAGTTAAAATAAGAGATAAGGGAGATAATTTAGGAGGAAATATATCCCTACTTCTGTTGAAGGAAGGCTTAGAATGGAATATAGGATATAGAATATAGAATATAGAATATAGAATATAGAATATAGAATATAGAATATAGAATATAGAATATAGAATATTTCAACTGGATGGGACCTAAAAGGATCATCTAGTCCAACTGCCTGACCACTTCAGGGCTGACCAAGTTAAAGCATGGTATTAAAGGGGGCTTTGTCCAAATAAATGCCTCTTGAACACTGAAAACTGTGGCGCATCAACCATCTCTCTAGAAAGCGTATTCCAGTGTTTGACCACCCTCTTGGTAAAGAAATGCTTCCCAGTGTCCAGTCTAAACCTTCCCTGGTGCAACTTTGAATCGTTCCCATGCATCCTATCACTGGATCCCAAGAAGAAGAGATCAGCAACTCAAAGGATATGCCTTCCTGCCCCTTCACCATCTTTCCTGTCCTCTGGGCACATCCAAGGATCTTCACATCCTTTTTAAGTTTTGGGGCCTAGAACTACACAATATACTCAAAATTAGGTTGCACCAGCTCAATACAGTGGGATAATTATCCCTCTTGGCTGGTCAGTTGTGCTGTGTTTGATGCATCCCAGGATGCAGTTTGCCCTCTTGGCTGCCAGGGCACACACTGCTGACTCCTTTTGAGCCTCCTGTCAATTGGCACCCCCAGGCCCCTTTCCATGGGGCTGCTCTCCAGCCACTCCTCTCCTAGTTCATACTTGTACCCAGCAGTACTCTGTCCTAGGTGCAGAATCTGGCATTTCGGATGGCTAAATTTCATCCCATTAATCATAACCCAATGTTTCAGTCTATCCATATCCCTCTTCAAGGCCTCTTGTCCTTCAAAACAGTCAACAACACTTCCCAGTTCAGTATCACCAGCAAACTTGTTAATGGTGCATTCAACTCCGGCACCCAAATAATTTATAAATATATTGAACAGAACTGCCCTCAGGATTAAGCCCTGAGGAACACTGCTGATGACTGATCTCCATCCAGACATAGCCTCATTCCCTACAACACTTTCAGTTCTACCCTCCAGTCAGTTAAAGTTTGAGTAAACAATAAGCACCTTGCAATCTTTTTAAAAAAAGCAAGCAATGATCTGCATATTTCTTTTCTTTGCCAAATGAATTTCAGCAGCAAATGTGTGTTCTTCACACTCTGTCTCCTCAACTGATCCGAGTTTCACTTCAGTCATGACAATTACATCATCCCTTTTGAGCCAAGTATCCTTGGAGTGGTAAAGAGGGAAATACAGTCATTAATGGGGTTAAACCCTTTCCTGCAGAACGACAAAAAAACCCATCATTGTTCTGGTTTAAAGCAGCTACTGAATGGGGAATCACTAAACTGCAGGGAGATATGTTCTGAGCTGTACATATTTGCCTTTGCAGCTCAAGAGATGCATAGCTGTACAGTGGACTAGTTAATGCTTCTGAACAGCTTTCTGGACAGTTTAAAAGATAGAATAGTCCCATCTTCCATTTTAGAAATAGACACAGGGAGGGATGCCCCAGCCCCAGGAAGCAGGTTGGATTAAGATGGAAGGTGTGTAAGATGGCTTCATGGGTGTTCAAACACTTACCAGAATTAAGGATTACCTGGGTGCTGATATTCTTCATACTCTCTTATATATAATCTCTCCTTAGCAACTGATGGAAGAAGGGAAAAGTCGTGATTTCCATGAAGTGCTGTACCATCTGTCAGTTCTACTCATCTTTTCTTCAAACTTATTTTGAGATAGCTTCTTTTCTCCTTCTGACATTCTCTATTCCCAGGTTTGGCTATAGTTGGATGATTGTTATGTTCAGTTACAGATTATGCGATACATGAAACTGTTCACTTTAGAAATCTAAGGGATCTCATCAAGTGACATCCCATTGACGCAAATGTTGGCAACTAGTTTTCCACGAGGGGATGTGAAGCAAGGGAGATAACCAATATGATTCTCTCAGATATTTCTGCAGGGAGTGCAGATACAGCATGACCCCACTGATCCCAGATAGCTTCTGTAGAAAAGCAGCCAGAGCTGAAGTTCACTTGTGTCGAGAGCTGCTGATAAACCTTGCAGACTTTTACCAGAGATAAGAGGATCATATTGCACAATGGCCATAAACCATGCTAAGAAAGGTTTGTGTTCCTGTGAAAGCTGTGAATTACTGAACCTGGCTTTTTCATACTTTCCCTGAACTTAAAAAATACAGAGATTATACAATGCAGTAAGTATGATTCTTTTACATTTAAATGTGATTCTTTTATTGAGTAACATCTGGATCATGAATGTGGGAAGAAATTATTCATCATTTAAAACACTGTGTCTGTTCTATTAATTTTAACCTTGCAAAGACTGTTTTTTGGCTTTTAAATTTTCTTCTTGTTAGTAGGACTTTATTTTAGGGTTTTAATTTTTTTTACTTCCCCTCTGCAGTCTCTCCAACAGAGCACTAAGGCTGAAGAGGTTAAAATTACAAAAGAAGGCACATCCTCCTACAATCAGGATGTTAAATTCAGCTGAGCAAAGCAAGCAGAGTGCAGATGCAAGACAGAAATAAAATATGCAGCAAACTCAGAAGTGAAGGATTAAAGAAGTCAGTATGGCAGACAGTGAGAAACTAAACAAACACACTGAAAACACAGCCCACGAGAGAAGCAAACACGCACCAAGTATAATGAGGAAAGAAAAGTCAGGCTCAGGCCATCCCCACTCATTGGCAACACATGAAGAGAGTCAGCAAATGCAAGCTGTATGGCTTTCTCTGAAAACAAAGGCTTGATTTTCAGAAATGGAATTTTCTTCTTCCCATAAAGCAGCAGATCGCTTTTTAAAAGTCAATCTCTCCAAAAAGTGAAGGCGAATACCAGAATGTGGTTTAGTGTTTTGTCTTCTGGGGAAATGTTTATCCACACTAACTGGGGGTAATTGTAAAGGAATCATTATAAATTATCTGTGGAACTTTGAAATTTATCTTTTGCATTGTGTCATGTTCTGGCAGTAAAGCGAAAGTAAGTCAATGCTGACGCTTCAGGAAGAAAGCTGGAACAGGAAACATCAGGAAAAGCTAATGCAGTGAGTAGCTACTCGCAGCATAAGGTACAATATGTGGATGTTACACATGCACCTGGAGCAAGATGTGCACAGGTACTCACGTGTGTGTATACACAGACACACCTCTGCCACGCAGACACTGAGGCAAGAGGCAGAAGGACTGAAGCAGCAATCAGCTTAAGTGCTCTGAGCCCATGTTCACACGTTAGACCTCTGTCCCAAGCCCACCCACACCGAGCCCTTTTTGTTCACTTTGCTAGTCTTGAAAAGTGTGATGAAGAACCCTGGGAAAAAGCTAGTGGTTTGCTACAACTCTTAGGGGTTGGTCTGCTTTTTTAATCCTTTGTTAAATTTGATCACAGCTCAGAATTCATCCTTTTTATGTCTTGCAAATTGAATTAAAAATAACAAAACAGCTAAAAGAAGCTTGCTGGAAAGTTTATTTTATCTATGTGTTGTTATAATTCAGCTAGCAAACACCAAGTTTTTCAAAGGAAAACAGCCAGGGCTCAGGGCTTAAAAGATCAAAAAGCTGAAATAAAGGAGCAAGGAGCTACATCCTTTGCCACCAGCCCAGCATCCATTACTGAGATTTTTATTACTAAGTCATACAAAGGCAGTAGTGACAAATTATGAGCTCAGGAATATCTCATATATCACATAGATGGAACTAACAAAATTTTTAAATATGTGTCATTTTAAAGGGTAATGAATAAAGATAAATGTGTCTTGTTCCATACTTCAGAAATGAGCAGATATTCAGAATGGGGAACTGAATAAACCTATCGTTTCACATCCCTTTCAATTCCTCTACCATAATTTTCCCAGCCAGAATAACTTAATGGGAAAGCGACACGGGTCACTGATGTAATAAAAAGCTGAATGTCAGATGGTGAGAAAAAATCCTCAGTGGCTGCAACACTATCAAGAGTATCAGAGGCTTGGCTTTCCTGAAGCCAGGGCTATCTACAACCAGCTCCCACAGCATTTGCACTGGGGGAACTGCTGGTGCAAACGAGGCAAAGCAAAATGAAGTTCAAGTAAAGATCTGTTTCTGAAAGGTGGAAAGGTCTAAGCACAACAGACGCCTCAGCTTGACAACCTAAATTCTGTAAGGGCTCAAACAGAAAGGGGCAATTACTGCCTTATGCTCCAGCTCTAATCTTAAATTATAGGATAGTTTCCTAATGAGCGGGAACATTGCTGGAGACAGCTGTGGTGGATGGAAGGGAACACTGCTGTAATTACAGATCCTTACACATCAGTGACAGAAGTTCCCAAACTCCAAGGGGAAACACCTTCATAATGTTTGTTTTTGCAGAATCAAATACCATTCTCAGTTTGCAGTGGAATAGAAACGTTCAAGTATGTGAGCCTTAAAACTGGATTTCAGCCCTACATGATGCATGCTAGGAGCTGGACTGCATTGGCAGAGGTGAATTAGCGTGCTGGGGCCTTAACTTGGGCTTGGGTACGGTAACAATGGTCAACTAGACAAATGCAAGTTTTGTCAGTGGCACTGGAGAGAGAGCAAAGAAAACCAGCAGACAAGTCTTAGGCAGAACATCTGATATGGCAAAATCAGAACAAACTCATTCCTTTCTTTCAAGATGACTGCTGGGAGCAAGGGCGTTGAATGTTTCATACACTGTCTTATTACACAGAGCATGTTACTGGACAGACTGAAAAAACGAATCTTAGTTTAACACATTTCTTTTTGCCTTTGTGAGCTATGCAGTCATAGCAGTTTACAACATGGGGTCTGCAGACTCCCAGGGTTCCACAGATGAATTCCAAGGGCTGCAGCACAAATAACTAAAGAACAAGCTGTTGTCTAGTTGCTATGCACTGTATCTCTCCAGTAAAGTTTATAGGGGTCTACAGGTGGAGAAAAAAAATCACTGCAAATGCAAAATAATTGCATTTACACTATTACTATTACATGAGAAGAAATGGACGGTATTTTTCCAATTAGTACTTCCATGGATGACCCAGCTACTACTAGCATGATACATAACTATATTTTCAGAGTATCTCTGCTTCAGCCAGTACACAGAACAAGACCTGGTTATGTAATTAGCAACTGTTAAATGATTTGTGTTCTACTGGTTGTTTAATGGGGCTTCAGACTTTACTGTATTTTTTTATAGTGAAGGAAGAATTTTTTGTTCCCCAAGATGCTTGTTTATTGGCATTTAACAGTATAAAACCTGAGTATTTCACAATTTTTTTAAAGAAAACCCGTGAGGTTAACGGATAAAAAATGGGGAGAAAAATAAAACAATCTTGGAAACCAGTGTGAGATATTAAAACCTGATCCTTTTAAGCACTTGATGTTTGGGATTTTTTTTTTTGCATATACAAAAAACATAGCCCCCATTGACTTCAGTTAGAGCTCTGAACACAGCACTTTCTCACATCAGGAGTCACACTGATCACCAGGGAAATTAGGAGCTTCCGGGTAAACATATACTAAGTTTGCCTGGTATGCAAGGAGTTCTTGAGCAGTGGGACAGAGTCCAAGGCAGCATTTAAACCCCAGGGGCCATTTATCCATACCACATCTTCTCTTTGCCTTCAGCTTTAAGTCCTGTACTTCTGATTGAACCAATCCTTACCTCCACTCTGTAAACTTCCCACCCAGTCCTAATCTTCTTGCACAGCAAAACCTAGGCCCTAGTAAATGCAAGATAAATGGACCACAGACATCAGCCCCATGTACTGCTTGTTTCTTGGACCAGCACTGTAACCCCTCTCCCTGTCTCAGCATCAGTGTTCCCAGTGCCTTTCTCCCTTTCTCCTGTGTCATCTCAGCCAAGTTCAACCCCAAGTTCTCCTTGTGGGTACTCCCCAGCTCTGATGGTCCCTTCCAGCTTCTGCCTTGCGCTTTACTTCATCACCAGTGTTCTCCCTCATCTCTGATTCTTGTTTAAAACTTTCATCCTTCCTCCTGCCACCTCCAGGACTGGTTTCCACTATTCTGAGGCTTCTGCTGTGCAGCAGCTTCCCCCTTCCTCCATAGTGCTAGCCAGGGGAAGCCTGCTGAAAACCAGGCTGTGCCCCCTCTCAGTTCAGATCTCAACATTAGGTGTGACCTGCCACAGAGCCAGCCTTGTAACAACCATATGGGGGAAAAAGTTATCTTAAATTTGGACTGGAGTGTGCTCAGGGAAGACAAGTCATCAGGGAGGTTAGCTGCTAAAACTGTGAAGGTTTTTGTTGAACATTTGTGAGTGACAAACCTTCAAGGGCCTCCCTCTGACTGAGTGAACTGTGGCTGCATTTGCTGAAGGAGTGTAAAAGAGAGAGCTCTTTCAGCAAGACCCCTTCTCCCTCCTCCCCCCAGCCCTCCTGGCTGCAAAGGCCAAATCTCCACTCCAAACGCCTTTGACCTGAACAAGCCTTTTAGGCTGTGTCTGAAAAGTACAGCCACGCGTACGTAGGTGTACCTAGTAGAGCCAGACAACTCTGAACAGCTCAATTCTAGGAGCTGAATTCAGAAGAAATTATAACTGGCTGTACACAGGGCTTTGTGAGGTGTGCAGACAATTTTAATACTACCTGGAGCCACCAGCCTCACCTACAATAACTGATTTCATTTGGAGAAATCTATACAAAAACTGTTTTGGTACAGCCTACAGTAAACAAGCTTTTGTTTTATCCTCCTCCTCCCCATGTTAATTGTGACAGATACAGCCTGACATCATTGTAATCTGGGAAACAGATAGTTAAGAAAGGAATTGCAGCCACACCAGCACCTAGCTTTCATCTGACTTCTTTCTGCTCTTTGATCTTTTAGCTGGCTAATTAAGAAGCTTGAAGCAGCACCCTGCCAAAATAGGTTGTGCCTTTTTTCCATACCTGTGACCCTCAGAAAGAACAACCAGTGTACTCATGTTCTGTGAAAAAGGCATTGTATATGAGTCTTTCAGCTCTGTTCATTTAGGTGACCATATAAATGTGTGCTGTGTTCTACTACGGATCCTCCTCTTTCTGCATTTCCTACTTTAAGATGAATTGAGGGGGAACAAAATATAAGCCTTGACATCCCATTTTGCAAAGGAAGCAAATGTGCTCCTCCCTAAATCTAAATGAATGGCCTTTTAAGGTGACTGCTGAATTAAATTCCTGTATGATGAAATCAACAGGCATGAGAAAGTTCTTATTTCCGAAACAGAAAAAAGCTGCTGAGAAAAAAAAAAAACAATGAAAAAATCACCCAATATGTGATTGCAGGGCTGAGAGCTAAGTAGGAGCTGTTTACACTGACTCAATAAAGATACTTTACTCAGCTTTGGGAGTAAGGCAGCTTCGCAGGCTGAAGGGAAATGGGGATATACATATTCTGAGCCTGCTAAGCTTCTCTAATGTAAGACATGTGCATTTCATTGAAGTCCTGAAATACCTCACTTAGAAGAAAGATGACTGAAACCCCAAGCACATCTTTCTGTTTATCATACATTACATATTTCTGACATACTTTGAGCAGTATGCAGCCAACATCAGTCTTTATATATATATGCCTGTAAGGTATGCAGCTAAAATCTAATTTCTGTGAAGACCTGAAAGACCCTTAAGACAGAGTGAAAATAATCTCATTAGGGGAATGAGGCATGTCTGGACATTCTCAGGACAGAAGCTCTATGCAAGCACAGCCTGTTGCTTTACCTTTGCAGGGGGAAGTCACAGGGAACCAAACCACCATAAAATGCAAAAATTAAAGTCTCCCTGCCATCTTAAAAAAAACCAGCCAGAGACCTCCATGAAGGTCATAAATTTTGTAGAGCTCAGGAGGTCACTAATGGTTGGTTAACACTACTGAAGCACTTTTCTCTCATTTTTCACAGTGATATTGCAGAAACATGAGAATACAATGGACATGAAATCTGACTCCAGTCTTTTACCTCTCTTTATACCTGCTGCCCCAGTGTAACCCTAAAACCTGGGTCCTTCCTGTATATCTTCCATTGTTGGGACTTCTCTTGTGGTTGGATTGTTGATAGAAATAATAGCTTTAGGGCAAGAGAAGTCCTTTAAGGTGTTGGTATTTTTATTATTATTCCATCATCCAGAGTTGCTTTAAGTAAGGTTAGACCAAACAGTGATAAAACACCGATGTCTTATCTTAACTGTTCTCAGTGTTGCTACAGGCAATGGTGCTACACCAGAGATAACTGAATGTTAGGGGAGGGTGGCTATTTTAGACAAGCCTACATCTGCAGGAAGGAAGGGAATGTGACACCTCGTTACGGTTTTAGTTTTAAGATAAATGAAGTAGAAAGCAATGATTTTCCTTTTTCAAATGTAATTCCTCCTCCTATCACAGATTTACAGGCGCTAAATTAATTACTTGGGCAGTACAAATAAGGAAAGGAGAAGGAGATGAATGATGGCTTGAAGATCTTTCAGAGGTGAATCACTTCTATCACAACAGACAGGGGAACACTGTAGTCAAAGCTACTTTCTGTGTCATGATCTGGAGCTAACCCTGAACTGGATGTCTCAGCAGGGGATGTGACAGCACATCACCCTTTTAATTTCTCCTGTCTTCTTTGCTCTCTGTCTACTAAAAGAATGAATTCTGAGTTTTGGACCCTACCTATATCTTATCCATAGCAACCACAACACTTCCCTCAGATTTGCTAAAATGCAAATCTTGAATTTAGATGAAAGAAGATGGATCTTCCCCCGATACTCTAATTCTGAGCTTGACTGAATTGTAGAAGTAAACATCTTTGTCAGCATCAGGGCTTCCTGATGGCCCTTCCCATCTTAGAGCCTCCAGACTCTGGCTTAGCAACCCATGACCTTTGCTAGCAATCAGTGGGAAAGCACTGAAGAAAAATTGCTGAGTGATGACTCACTCTACCAGAGCTTGGTTGCTCCATCATTTTCTAATGCTGCTGATGGGAAGATATTTTCTATTGTGAGAGGCTTGTTTTCCTGCTCCATAGGAACAAAGATCCATAAGGATTTCCTGAGGAGTGACTTCTCCTTAGAGTAAGATTTCTTGTCTCTTAGCCCCTGGAAGACTAACTGAATTACTCATTACCCAGTTACTTATAACCTTCCTGCTCCTTCTTGCATTTTCAACACCTACTTTAATGCAGAGGACTCCTCATTGGACACAGGCACTGGGGAACAGGGAACAAATGAAAAACTTTCATAAATCAGCAGAGGAGGTGGAAACACGTAGGACCCACTAGAGGAGTCAGGGGACCCATCTAGAATACAGCATGGGGAATTGCACTTGGAGTTGAGCAACACAGTCCTGGCTTTGCTGGAGTGTGAACTCCAGCTTGGAACAGCTGACCCTGATTAGGGTCATGGCAGAGGACTTCTTTCTTCTCTGATCAGAAACAGCACTTGGGGCTTCTTAAGAAAGCAAAGGCACAACAGCAGTCAAGGTTTATCTGTTTGGGCAGAAGGCCCAAAGCCACCACATTCTTCCCCTTTTATTTACAGCCTTCAGTGATGACTCCTCTCCTCTGATGGTTGCAGACTGTAATGTTTCAGTGCAAGCACAGCTGGCTGTTTGGGGTGGCTGACACGCAGGGCTGCACCTGCTAGAATAGATGCTAAGAAAAGAGATGTGTTCTGAGAGATACAAAGGCATTGTCTGATCCGTGACGGATTGCATGCAAAAGAGTTTGTTAAGACCATCCTGTGTGACCTCCTGCATCGACCATCTGCTGGCTCCTGGTTGGGTGACAGAAAGCCTTTCAAGATGCTACCAAACCAATAGAAATTACCCTGATCTGATGATGAGTATTGGTAAATATATGTGTGTGCCTTTGGACTGGTGGTGTGGAAGAGATGTCAGTCACACTGCATAGCTCTCTATTGTCCCTTTTTCTACTCCCAGGAGGCTCAGAGAAGCAGCTGTACTGCAGAGATGCCAACCATCAGCAAAATACAGCAATTGTTTTATGAGTTTAATGCTATTTATCTTCTAATTTATTTACCAGAGATGTATGTAATGCTCAATGAAAGCCAGTTTGCTGAGGACAAAAGTCTTAAAAACACCCTTCAATTTGCTAATCTATTTTTCTTATTGAACAGATTTTTTTTTTTCATAAAATTTAACCTTTGTTAAAAAATAAACAAACAAGTGAGGGTGGAGAGCTCAAGCTGAGAGAAGATGGCAGCAGGCAATAGAAAGCAGGTCAGCCAGGTCTCATCTTCCTGTTTCTAATTACTTGCCCCACCAAGGACAGGGCCACCTGGGAGCGTATGGTCCCTGCTCCAAAGGCTCACACGCTGAAGGGTGAATGGTCACTTTGTGTAACCTGTCTGAAGGAGCTCAGTCTGATCTCCAGACAAATGTGAGAAAGCTGCTGGCTTGGTATTTGCCAGCACAGGTATTGCAATCTCCAATGTGTTTACTGCAGATATTTGGAATGGCTGGGACCCCAGAGCGAACACTGACAACCTCTGCAGCAAGTGGAATTAATTGCAGGATAGAGGCCCACTGTGAAGCAGATAAGAGGGATCTAGAAAAATGATGGAGGCCAGACAGCATTAGATAAATGGTGATGAGAAAGCCTCCGTTAATAGCAGTACTGTAGCTGTGTTTCCTGAAAAGAGAGCAATACATTCCCTAGTGTGGACATACTTCTTGTTAGCCAAAACGCATTCTGAATTCCTCAATAATCAGGCAGGAAGTGGTAAAATCCATCAGACAAAATGAACAATGTGTTATTTTTTCCAACATTAAAAATATATTTTAGGTCATAACTATTACAGAAAAAGCATTTTATGGCAAATCAGATTTGTTTTTTCTGCCATACTAAATTTTTCAGTGATGTACAGCAAGTGGAATTTCTGTACACAAAGATGTGTTTTACGAGCTTTGTTTCCATCCAGATCAATACTTTACCTAATAGGTGCATTATTCAAAAGCACTCACTGGTCTTGCAAAAATTTGCACAAATAGAAATGTTTTAGTAGCTTCCCAGTCAAGTAACCAGAGAGAAAAGCAGAATTATAATAGCCATGAGTTTTCTGCTTTGCGTAAACAGCTGGAGTTAGGTAATTTCTGATTTATTTTTGTCACTTTGTGTGATTTTGTTTCATTTACACCATGACTGAAGTCAGTGTTGACTCTGTATACAACAGGTCTACAGCCTTGTACCTACCTTGCCTTGGCTGGCTGTTCTGAGAGCCTCCTACCAAGATTTCCTGTTGCCTCCATTTTAGAGAAGCTCTGTCTTTTCTCCAATGAGTGGAAGTTAGTAAGACCCAGCAGATGCTGCTGCCTGAGTTCAGTCAGCAGAGTAACACTGTGATTCCTTCCAGCTTCTTTGCTTGTACATCGAGAGGAAGGAGGATGCTAACTTTATAACTTCTCCCCATTGTGCCCCAGAGGTTAGGCACCTTGCCATATACAGATGTTACCAAAAATGGAATCATTTTATAAATAAACTGTGAGTTATCAATGGTCTACATAAATGTATGCTTTGGTTCAAGACTGATGTATTCCATTCTTTGAGAACATTCTCTAAATAAACTGAATGTTTTCATTTTCTACTTTGTTATGATTTATCACATTGTGGTTTATTTAAGGCTTTCAATACTCTCTCTTCCATTTGCTGAACTTTAGATATGGAATTAAAACACGCTTGACTGCACAGTCTTCCTTTATATTCAAAGAAGAAGCCATGTAGCTATCACAATGGATTAAGACATCCCACATTAAAACCCTGTCACTTTTGCAACTGCATTTATGCAAGAAGACAACAGTAGCTAATGGGTCCATCTAAGACACTGAGTTGAATGGACAATTTTTTCATAGCTGTGGTAATTATGAATACTCTGAAAAAGGCTGCTTTGCCAGTTGCAGCCCAAGAAAATTGAATACTGTTCTCTTGCAAAAAATGCTCTCCAAGTATTCAGCCATCTTATTCCATTACATGCCATTACAAAAGCAGTGACTTGTTTATTCATTGGAAGTTCATGCAGATACACTACATCTTTTCACAGTCCATAAATACTGCTTTAGCCTGTTTACTGTCAAAGGCACAGGCTCAAGCTAAGAACCCTTCTAAAGCATTACCTCTCCATTTGTCCAGTATGGACAGCCCATGGCACTAATAGATGCATGACCCCAAAAATTCAGTGATCCCAAATTCTTTCATACAGGTTCCAACAGCCACCTTTGTTCTCTGGACCCAGGCACAACAGAGTTATGGGGTGATCCACCCATCTGCAGGGAAAGGTTTTCTTTTGGGGGACATCCCCCAAAACATCAGGACCAAACTTTCAACTCTGTCCAAACCAACTTTTTCAAGAAGTAGGGGTTCCAGTAAAAAACATTAATGGTGTTGAGGCATCTTCACAATAAACTCTTTCTGCTGTTAGCAAACCTATTGACTTCCATTTGGTATTTAGTTATGCCTTAAACTATTTATTTACTGTCTCATAATGATTCATGGAACTATACAGTGCTGCCAAGTGAATTCCATTACCATGGGGACATTTGCAGACATTTTAAATAGTTGAGATAAATACAATAAACTAGAAAAACCACTGAGAAATAAATTGATAAAAAATGGGAGGTCACTGCTCACAAACTGGAATGAAATACACTGAATTTTTGAACCAGGTAGCCAACTCAACAGTAACTGCACAAGTTGCTTAATAATACAGGTAGAACAATACTACATGCTTTTTGCAATAAAGTGGTCAAAACACTTTTTAAAGAAAAGTAATCTAGACAAGTATTTGCTTCCTACACAACTGAACCCTCTTTCGATAATATTCAATTTTCCAGCTAGGTATTTCAAGGAAATAAAGAACACACAGGAACAGCATGTAAGTGTCATGCCCAATAGACTGTTCCTATCACAGTGTCTTTGGTGAAGATGAGTAATACCTGAAAACAGGCATGGGCATTACAAATACTAGTAAATTCATAAAACATGAAGTCATACATCTAGGCATTTCAGGTCTGTCTATCTATCTATCTATCTATCTATCTATCTTTTATATTTAGTGTATTATCTAACAGAGGTGTTCCCATGGACTCCATGAGCACAAGATTAACTATCAAAAAGTGCTATCAATGTGTAACCAAACAGTACATGCTTCCCATATATTTGATCACAGTTTTTAACCATGGTTTTTACAGGACTTTGGGCATTACATTGGACTGTTAAGGAGGAAAAAAAAATCGTTGGCAAGGAGTTTAGAGACATCCTGTGTAGGAAGAGTCCATGCTGCCAGTTTATCCAAGAAGGACACTTAATGACCTCATGACCCAGAAGCTGTTTCAAAAAATATATTTATGATATTATGCAAATAACCCCAACCCTTAGTTTTCCACACTTCCATGCAGATTATGTGTTTTGCATTAAAATTCACACACTGTAAGGAGTGTGTCTGAAGTTTGGCTTTGTAACAAGCACATAATTTTTTCAAAAACTCTCTAACACTCTAACTTTCTGTTATTACAACAACACAAGAACTTTCCTATCTGGAAGACTAAGGATAAGTTTCGGGTTATGCTAATGGATCTACTTTGAAACAAGCTCTTGAAATATTCTTGGCTTATATAGTGGATTCATCATCAAAAAGACCATTATCTCGCATTATGAATCCTAAATGTCTTTATAACTGATTCTTTCAGAACTGTGCTCTATTTCTAGTATTGCTCAGTCATCATAGCAAAATCACTACGTACTTTTCTCCTAATGTAAAATAAAAGTTCAGAATGATGCAATTCAGAATACAAATACAAAGAAGTAATCTGAATTAGGTTTCACCATTTTCCTTTTCTATGTTTCCAGGGTGTTTTTTCCACATTATGCACTAATAATTTAACTAACTGAACTGAACCATAACGTATTTTGAGTATTTCTATACTGTTATATTCATATTTTAGCAGTTTGTGGTTTTCTTACAAAATATAGTTTCGAGATTTTTTTTCTGTTAATAGAGAGCTTTGACTGTTCAAGATTGTATAACCCTTAAATTGCAAAATTCCCACTGTCAACAATGGCAGTAGCATTCAGTCAGTCCTATGTGTAATCAGATGTCAACCCTCACACATGGCTTAAGTAAAAAATAAAAAAGAGTTTGATTTTTACTTACTGATAAGTATTTCAAATCACCTTTTGTTGCAAAAGACAAGTGAGTAGCTCTACTGGATTAACTGGAGCTATATGCATAGGTGTGTTCAGCTTAATGACTGCCACTAGATAAACTATCAGCAAAGCCCAAAAGACAGGGACAAATAAGTCATCCTCTGACAAAAGCAGGAGAGAAAACCAAGCAGTGAACTATAAAAGCTTGTATTCATTGATTCTAGCCCAGGGGTTCAACAACTGGGTTTAGGCTGGAACCTAAAGATCAAGTGCACAAGGAGCACCTGAAATTGAAAATTGCAACTGGATGTCTGAAAAGTGACTTTCAGGAGGTTTAGGGTTGATGCTCTGGTGCCGAGACACCAAAAAGTTTGTTCATACAGAGCAGCTTCTCAGAAAAACCAGGAAGGGTGGTCTAACTACCTTGGACAAATTACATGTGTTTGTGTGGTAGGTTAGGCAGGAGTGGTGGTACAAGTCCTTCTCTGTGTGAAATCCTTTGCTCCTAAAGGTAGTGCCAAGCAATTAACTTTGCTTAATCAATTCATTTAAGTGCCAGGTGCAGCCTCCAAGGGCAGATCTGGGAGCCAAGTCACGTGCTGAGTAAGCACAGTAGCAGAAGGGTAACTGCAGTGGTGGACTTGGGACCTGCCTACCCAGAGAGAACAGAGTCCAGGCTGGTCCAACTTGAGGCATAAAGGGAGAGACTCATCACTTTGGAATGAATTTGGAGAGGATTCCAGACTGTAGGCATGCCAGTAACTATAACAGAAGCTAGAGTCACATTTTTACAGGTAAAGGAAACAGAACGAAGTGACAAAGTGATTTAAATGCCAGTAAGTGGCACACTCTGCAACACTTGGCTTCAGCTGTTCAGCATTTGTACCCAAGGCCCTGATGTGCATACTGCTACCTCAAGTGTAATGTCAAGTACTAGATGTGCTGTTGCTTTAGTGTGTGCAAAGACAAAACCTGATTCCATGTTCCTAGGCTGATGTAGATGTCCTTTAATCAAAACGAGACAACTGGAACATAGAGAGGCAGACTGCTGGGATCACAGTGGCACAGGGTACACAGTACTTGTTTCCCATCAGAACCTGTCATTGACTTTACTTTTTATAGAAACAATGTCCTGATATGAGTCAAGAGAATAAAGAGCTGACTACTGTACATACAGAATTGATGTTTTAATTAATTCTGTAATTTTGATTTATTCTCTGATATTTTCCTTCTGGAATTAAAAAAAACCCCACCGTCTCGCGTTTATGCAGGAAATTAATTTTAAGCTCATCAATTCATTTTAAGAAAAAACATTGTTCTTTGGGAAAGCATAACTCATAACTCCTTTCCTGAAATAATAATAATAAAAAAAAAGAAGCAAAAAAATGTCACATTGCATTACATATCTAAGTATTTTTTTTCCCTAATCTAATATGCAAAGTATGACAGCAGTATCTTATTCTAGGCTAGGAAGCACTTGCTAATGTAAATAGGCAGCAAGCTCAGCTCCCAAAGGCTTGCTCTCACAGCAGTGGCAGCCTGAGCAGCCCCTTCATGCCCACAGTGCCCTGCTCAGACCCTACAGCTCATCAGTGCGCGTTCAGCCGCAGCACTGCTCATTAACACTTACACATCTGGCTACAGGGAAAGCCTCGTAAGGATTTACCGAGACCTGCCCAGCCCCAGTGGGGTTTACTTATTAACAAATAATCAAACGGAGAACTGGAATTACAGGACACGTGGCACACACCAGCGCCTTGCTCCTGGTCATCCCAGCAGTTGCTGCTACTGCCTGCAAGCGGAAGGGTGGAAGGGCGAGAGGGGCCTTTGCTCAAGGCTCTGATTCCCTGGCGTAGGAAATGTATTTTTCAATCTGTCAGTTCAGCAACTTGCATCTGTGACTCTTGTACAAACAACACATTAGACGGTGCATTTTTCAAATAGCTTAACACTGCTGGAAACCTCCTGTGTCTCCCAAGATGCTAGTTTTTCACATGGATGAAGGAAACTGCCATGAAGGTTGTATCTCACCTCACTTAAGGAAGTAATCGTTGCTGGTACGAGTGAAGGGCTAAGGGTTAGGCTGCCTTCCTGCTTCTACTGATCTATATTCCCTGCTACACAACTATAACTGCACAAAGCAACCATTTTCTACCTTAAACAATAAGTGCATGTGTGTGCCTCTCACAAGGATCACATCATTGGGTTGTAATCTATCAAAGCCTCTTTCTTTAGATAATTGAAGTAATGGATGTATACCAGGACGATACAGTAAACACACTACAAAACAAGAGATGCTGTATTTTTCCCGTAGCAATTGTTCAATAGAAGCCTGTGTTCATAACTTTTACAGCATTTTATAAGCATTTGCTGGTGAATGTGGCTCTTTCTTATTGCTGCAGAGCACTTTTTTAAAAAAGCAAGTGGTAAAACTTAAAAGGGGGCCAAGAGGTGAACATTTTATCTTGCTTCATTTGCATATCTGTAGAATAATCTTGTAGGTGGCAGCCAAAGACGACAGCCATGATGCAGCAACAATGATAGTTAGGATAGAATAATAGAATGGACTGGGTTAGAAGAGGCTTTTAAAGATCCTCTAGTTCTAGACTCCCTGCCATGGGCAGGGACTCCTTCCCCTAGACTGGGTTGCTCAGAGCCCCATCCAATTTGGCTTTGAACACTTCCAGGGATGGGGTAGCCACAACTTCCCTGGGCAGCCTGTTCCAGTATCTCACCACCCTCACAGTAAAGAATTTTTTCCATGTATCTAAACTACACCTACTCTCTTTCCTTTTCAGAAGCCATTCCCCCTTGTCCTATCACTACATGCTCCAGTAAAAAGTCCATCTTCTTCCTTGTAGGCTCCCTTCAGGTACTGGAAGGCTGCAGTTAGGTCACCCTGAAGCCTTTTCTTCTCCAAGCTGAACAATCCCAATTCTCTCAGCCTTCCCTCACAGGAGAGGTGCCCCATCCCTCTAGTTGGTTACTGTGCTACTTGCGAGTTTGCAAGGGTTGTTTCATGACAGCCCTCCTCTGAATACAGAAAAGTGCCCCAAATACAGGCCTGACTCTGGAAACCTTTATTCAGACAAGTGACTGTACTGACTTGGTATGTCCCCAAAGGACAGGGTCGATGGACAAGACAGATGTGACACCTGATGCCTCATATTACATTTGTATTACAGCTGTTTCTTGTGCTGGAGAACAAAGCAAAATGGCAGCATTTACACAGGGATCATCCAATGCAAGAGGCAACAGGTGTCCAAGAGGCAACACAGTATGAGAACAAGAGACACTTCGGTCAGCACGACAAGCAGGGCTCAAAGAGTGGCCAAGATGCTGGTAGGCATTATTACAAATCTGAGATTTAAGGGTGGGTTTGAAGGAGGGTGCTGTGCTCATTATTCACTGTTGAGCATCCTCAGCCTCCTATCTTGCAAGAGTTAGACTGTACACAGGAGTGGGAATTTAGGACTTCAGCCAGTCGGTGTAACAAAACTGATTGTTTCAGCAAGACATTGCCTGGTACACGGAGATCTGTTACACTTGCACAGCAGCTCCAAAGGATGCTGCATACTTTGGACTGACAGAGCAAGCATGATTCAGTCTGGAGGTGCACCATGTGCCCTACAAACCCAGGAGGGATTGGAGTTGCCATGCAGGAGCAAGTCAGCAGACTACATGCGCAGTAATTCCACCGCATCCCATGCTGGAGCTAATGCTGTGTGCAAATTCACCTAGTGAGTCACGTCTGCTTGCATTAAAAGAATACAAAAACAAAATACTCTTCCTATGTCTCACTGGCAAGAAGAGACTGAAACTGGCTAGGCTGGTTGGGAATCAACCTGGAGGCAACCCTAGTTAGCAGATTTTCTAAATAAGGTGAGTGGTTTTTGTTTCTGTATCTGAAGACAAGAGGGACAGAGATGAGGGTTGAGTTATGGCAGGTAGCATCCTAAATTTAAGTTTGCAAAGCTCTTTGTTAATTTCACAAAAAGCAGTCACAAAATTGTATCTTCCATCTTTGAATCAAATAAATAGAATCTAAAGAACCCTGAAATTTACTTGTCAAGTTCAGTTTTTTAAAGTTCAATGACATATTTAATGAAGACTTTGCTTTTGAAGAGGAACAGCAGATCACTACAGGAATGGAAAAAGTTTGGATTTATTATATTGTATACAGAACACAGTATTTTTCAAACCTCAGGGACCCATTTGCATTTGCTTTATTTCTCAAAATGAACACAATTTTGCAGAATCTTCTGAAGCCTGTGAATTGCTGTATGAAAAGAGATGGCCCTCCCCCCCCCCCCCCGTCCCACCCACGCNNCCCCCGCTATTCACAACCCAGAAAAATGGTACATTAACCTCACATAAAACCCACTGGCTTGCATCTTGCTTCCTCATTAAGCCTGTGCCAGTTTTCCAGTAGATTTCAAAGGTGCAAGTTCACTTTTGTTTCTCCAACAATCAATCCACAAAGTAACATTTAACTTAAAAGAGAATTCCCCAAAATCATGATTTCCTACTTGAAGATATCCCCATCAGTTACATGCTATTTTCTCAACATTACATACCTGAAAACCAAGATAAATGTTTTTAAGCAATTTGAAGCCCTTACTACAAGAGAGAAAAGAAGTATTATTTGTATTGTTTGTTTTCCCACAATGTATTTTTATGGGAGAGCTGCGGGGACCATATTTTGTATTCAGTGAACAACTTCTGTGGTGTAAAATGTCTCTTTTTGGTATTCAAATAACCATGAAAGCAATGTAGCTACATCTCATTGCCATGAACATTACCACCTAAACCAACCAGAATGAAAAAAAAGGTTATTTCTTACCTCATCCATTGTGAAAGACATGTATTTACGAGATAACATTTGGCAGTCCTGTGACCAACGATAATAAAAATCTCCTTCCCTTGGGCACCCAAGAACCACAGTATATTGTACCACTTCCAGATCTTAAACAGTGCTGAACCACATTGTGCAGGGCTGCATACCTTTCTGAAAAGATTATGCATTCTCGTTGTTGTCATAAAAAGTATTTGTTTAACAAATGTACCAAAAAGGAAAAAAAATATATTGTACGTTAGACAGGAAAGAAATGGATGGAACTCTGTGAGAAACAAAGGCAAACTTAAGTGTCTGCATTGTTGCTCACTCCTGCCTGCCTGGCCATGACTCTACATATAGAAATACTGCATTATTGATAAATTTCTGTTTGCTGCTGAAATGAAAATTGCTATTTTCATCCTCCTAGTACCTGGGCATGTTATTAAGGTGTACTTTTAAAAATGGCAGCAACAAATTATAAAAGAAACAGTAAATTAATTCATTCATCAACAGTAAATTTTACCTTTTTGCTAACCACCTTTCCCTATTAGAGAACTGCACTGTGCCTCATGTGAAAGAAAAGGCCAGGAAAGGATCATACTTGAAAATCTCTAACACAAAAGAAAGTATGTTAAGTTTCAAATCGCACATCATAAATACAGGTCTCCAGTATTCCAGTTTGGGCATAAATACCCCAGAGTCTCTTGGAGCCTTTGGACAGATACCTGCCCAAAACATAAAATGGAAATACAACATTGAGAGCTCTATTGGAATAGGAAAGGCAAAAGGCATTTTTCTGCCTCTCTTGGAGTCCATGTTTTCCCCTGTCACTTCTGTGCTGCAGCGGACGTTTATCCCGGCTGGCAGCAGCATTTCCGAGGAGCCAACTCAGGGTCTCAGGGACGTGCTAGACCAGCCTGGGCGGCAGGGCTTGGCAGTGGGATTCCCCTGGCAGGGCACACAAGCATCCCTTCGGCCCCCTAGAGGGATTTTACCTAGTGCCTGCCACCAGCTGCCTTCAAACGGTTTGGCTGTGAGTCGGTTGTTGTTTTTTTTTTTTCTTTCAATGAGTCCTCATTCATTACCGGGTGCTTGAGCACCCAATCATGACTTCGTGGGGGGAGCAGAGAGTCGAGCGCCGCAATGCCGCAGCCCGAGGCTCCCCGGGGGTACGGGCGGCTGGAGGGCCTCGCTCGCCCTGCCCATCCCGGTGCCCCTCTCCCGCCGGCCTCTCCCCGGGCTACCTGCGTGGGCGGGCGGCCGCAGGCGGCGTGGTGGCCCCGGCCCGCCCCGGGCCCCGCCAGGCGCGCACGGAG